>JAHZNE010002629.1:0-53121 GCA_027744055.1 Callyntrura sp. NNG-2020 | reverse complement strand
CAGAGCAGGCCACTCTCTGCTAGTTACCTGTCATATTTTTATGAGGTAAAAAAGGCGTATGCAGCGATATGCGTAAAGAGTTTTTCGTGTATGCAGTACCTATCACTTTTTCCCAGTTATATATTACTTATCTTTAATATATATCTTCTCTCTCTCTCTCTTTAGTAAGAAAACTCTCACTTCTAATAAGACATGCAACTCAATAATACCCAAATAATGATGAAAATAATGATAATAGTAAAACCCAGCGATATTTTTTATTCTGTCCAGTAGTGTTGCCGAGCTGTACATTTCTTCCTCCGCTTCCTTCTTCCCAAGGAGCTCACATTGAGGATGATAAAAAACGAGGAGGAGGAGGAGTGGGTACGCAAAGTAAGTAGCAGTACTGGTAATCATAATGGTTTTGATATAACAAGGTTGTTAATACTTCAAATCAGCGGGGGACTGTCATCCAATTCAGACGATGAAGCGAAAAAAAATGTATACCAAGCCGCTCAAGCGAAGTGGTAATATATTTTAGATACTTCTGCTTAGCAGCTTTACTGCGTATATCAAAGAGTCAGAGAAAAAAAACGTTTATATGTTCACTTGCAATCCGTTTTGCGTAGAGTTCCTACTCCAATCCAATCAGGCAATGAAAATATTATTATTTATCATCATAATCATCATCGTCCATCATGCGCCATAGTTATAGCCATATACCATACCACTACAACACATACCAACAACGACAGCAGCGGCAGCAGCAGCAGCAACAGCGTATTAGTATTTTTTGTTCACTGACTTTATTAATAGAGCGCAACCAAATAAGATAAACATGGTATCATAATGACGAGCACGTTGGGAAAGGGAGCTACTTAGCAATAAGCAAAGCGAGAGAGAGAGAATACTACTAAAAACTTCCTCAGATTCCCCGCTAATCAGCATTATCATTATTTCCTTTATACAACCTTGTATGTACATTTAGTTCTTTACTACCAGTGTCGTAACAGGCGTATCAGCGTAAAAAAGGAGTAAATCGACAAGTTTACAACATTTATCGATTAGTTTAATGAGCTGATATAACAAGCAGCAAGCAGGCAAGAGAAAAAAAGCGTATGAAGGCAAGGCTGTGAGTACATGCGGATGATGATGATGATGACGATGATGATAATGATGATGACTACTACTACGACGATGATGGTCGTAAAAGTGAGTGGTTTGTTGTAAGGACAAGCGTTTTGGCGGCTTGTTAAACAGCAACCTTTTTGATTTGTCTCTCTTTACTCTCTACACTCATTATTACATTAAATACGAATGCTACGCGTTTTGTTGAGTCCTTTTTATCATTTTCTGTTTCCGCGGTCCGAACTCCAATCGGGAGACGTATTTTATGAGCTTATTATTTGCTGGAGAGATCAAAAGAGATGCGGAGTAGTAGTAATAGTAGTAGTTACGAGGAAAAGTCTATAAAATGGAAGTTTTTAGATACAAAGGCTGGAATTTCCAGTTTTGATTTCTCAATGCGTCGATTTAAGGTATAAGATGACGACGAGAAGTTTGAAACGAAAGGAAAAAGAGGGAAATTTGTCTTTTTCCGAGAGAAAATTTAAGGAATGCTTGCTAATAAGTTGGGGCACGTCTTGGGGAATGACAATGATTACAATAACAAGAATGACTACACAATAATAATACAAGTTGAACAAGTTGAGCGTGGAGGCTGATGTCGACAACGATATTATTAGTACCGCAAAAAGGCAACACAGTGAAGGTGGTGGTGGTGGTGGTAGAGTGGCGATGGAAGAGGACGAGGACGTGATGATGATGAATTTTTGTTGGAAATCGAGAGAAGAAGGAGAGGAAAAGATATTATGAAAATACTTCTGGTTTGGTGGTAGCATCCCATCGCATATTCGGCTTGTCTATTTTGTAATAATGAGCTATCGCGTACAACAGAGTGAGCGAGCACACGAGGAAAAATAAGATTCATGTCTTTTCCCTCTATTTCTTTATACAATATATTATTATTAAGGATATTTTCTCTTCAGAAGAAGCCACGAATTCAAGTCAGAAGGAGAGAGAGAGAGAGAGAGATGAAATGAAAAGATGAAGAAGAAGGAAAAAGAGGAAGCTTTGTTGGGTTATTACTGTTTTTGTTGCGGGTATCATTAAAGAATGGTGCATTGCAATATGTGATGTGATCAGTTAAGTTTGGAGGAGGAATAGACGAAGAAGAGAAGAAAAAAAGAAGAAGATATGCGATGCTAGAGTAAAGTAAGTAAAGTAGTGCTCGTGTCGTCGAAGTAGTAGCAAAACGAGAGAGAGAGGAGAGAACAAGACGAAGATGCAATTCAATGCAATGAGATGAAATGAAATGCAATGGAAAATAGGGGACGTCTCAGCGGAAGAAGAGAGACAAGTAAAAAGCTAAAAGAAGAAAAAAATCGACTACTACTGCTGCTTCTTTAACTTCTCTCTGCTGGAAATTATATACAGAAGGAGTATGTAAACCGTGCGGCGGTGGTGCGGGTATAATAGAATATTTTGTGCTGGTGGTATACACTACTAGTGCCGAGGAGAAGAAGAAGAATAGAATAGGTAAAAACTCATAAGTAGCAAGCAAGTGTGTGTGTGTGTGTGTATGAGTGTAAGCCTTAAGGTTCAATTCAGAGAATGATAAACGGGTCTCTTGTGACAGCTCGTTGGCAGATTTATTGGCGTCGGTTTATCTCATTGAGATGAGCTTCTTCTCACTCATTCTCTCCCCGTATAAGACCATACATACTTTTTAGCAGGGAAGAAGGATTGTGAATGCGATTCGATATAGATGGGAGAGAGAGGGAAAAAAGAATGGGATAAGAAGCAGCGAATATTGTATCATCAGAGAAGGAGAGAGGAGATGCGGAGTATGGAAAAGGATGGAAGGGAAAAGAGAGTATAGGTAGTCGTAGGCCGAGTAAAAAGGCGATACTCCACCAACACGAGAAAATAAATGAGAAGAGAGAAAAATGCAATAAGACTTTAGATTGTAGTTTGTATCTTGTATCAAATAATTGGAAGATGAAGTGAAATGAGTCTTGAGTTTGTCGGTTGTTGGAGGCAGCAATCGCCGGTGAATAGCGTAGCATAGCACACAGGACACGACACACAAGAAAATCTGGATAGTTGTAGTGTGCAAGGGTAGACGTGTGTAAGAAAAATAGTATGGGGCAACGTGAATCACTGGTTGCTCAAGAAGGTACAAATGCAGGTACCTACGTATTGTTGTGGGTACGTCGTTAGTTTCAATAAATGTGGCTACATGAAAATTGAAATTATACCGAGGAATTCAGATCGCGTTTATTTTTGGAGTAATTTCAAATTTGTTTCACTGTATTAGCGCATTTAAATAATGCGTAGAGGTCTTAATGGTTGGTTAAAAATGTTTTCTATTTTTAAATGGAATTAATTTAGTGTAGGTTATCAACCTCTTCTACCGTCAAGATGTAAACGCATATGGGATTGGCTTTACCTTACGTCTGACGTTTTTAATTTTTCCCGTATATTCCTCGCATCCCCAGACAAATTTTTTGAGGCAAGTGTAAAAACAAATAAGCTGAAAAGGAGTAATGCTTTTCTGTACAGCACATGTCAAGTTTATTTACGAAAGACGGTTATCCATTGTAATAATTTCCAGTCCCGAAACCACCTCTCTTCTTGCCACTTTGACTTGCCTACCCATCCTCTTTAACATTTTTTTGCAGATTTACATAAATTAAGAACCATATCAATTTGGATAATGGAGAATAATAGGCTTGTTGCATGTGCATGCATTCCTGCCAGTAAGCTGGTGTGTATCAACTAGTATCAAGGTTGATATCTGGCATTGATAACGATAAAGCCACACCATCATACATAATACACACACACACATGGCATATTCCTACTTGTGTCGCTTTTTCAGAGATAATGTATTTTCCTACAAAAAAAACTTTGCTAATATGATTATTTATATGAACGCACAAATAATATCTCATCTCAAATTCAACTCCATTTATGAATGATCCTACCTGTGTGAGCCCTGAGCCCATGATGATCCTGATGGAACGAACGGATTCACTAAAAAAGAATCCCCAGATGGGCTCATAGCCACTTGCTCAAAAAATCTGTAAGTAATCCTAACCCAACACAAGCAGCATCTTGCACCAGCAGGTTGCATTATTCTTTCCAAAGCGAAAAAAAAACTTGAATTCAATTCCAGAAAAAAAGATTCATGAATTCACCGCAGGAGCTACGATACATTCTTACGACTATAATATTAAACTATGAACATGACGCTCTGAAACCTTTCTGGCCTACAGGTAAAGGATACACACACACATCTTTTCTTGGAGTAGTGCCCTACCTGCTTTACTACTTGTTGTAAGTAAGTACACACATACACGGACACAAAAATATGACAACAATGCACACACACAGCCAAGGTAGAAAAAAATCTCTTTACAAAACCAACTTTGAATCATCGTCGTCATAAAGCATGTTATGTACGCTTTTCATTTCGTCCATAAGGATGTAATGTGTAGTAAATGTGGCGGTGGCATTAGGTAAAGTAGATTTACAATGTACAAAAACAAGTGGATTTATTTTTCTTTTAAAAGTATACTTGCTAAGTAGACGGCAAATTTTCCATAGGTTTGTGCTGCTGGAGGCCATGCATAATATCTCGAAACAATTTTTTTCCTTTCGTTTCTTTTCAGCTCTTTTGTTATTTGCGCTTTTTCGTTTTCGATTGAAAAAGAGGTGTGCACACGTATCGAGTTAACCGTTTTGTTCATTCTGGGCCCATTTGCTTATAGACAGGAGGTTTGTTGGAGAAAAGGGGAAAATTTGTAGAGGTAGGCGAGAAAAATCCTATTTGCACACAATTTTATTTACGGAGATATTTTGAGCGGATTGAAAATTCTTTGGACAAGATGATGGATAAAAAAAAGAAGAAAAGCGAAAGACAAGTTGGAAATGAAACATAAAACGAATTTGACTTTGATTCGGTCGCAAACAAAAACGGAAAATATAAATTCTCAGGTTTGTTCCCCCTTTCCCCCCCCTTAAATATGACAACAGGTGAGCGGACAATAATTGTGATATGCCACTTTTAATTCCTACAAAAAATCAGGATATACTTCTCCCTTCATCGTATTCGCATTCGTCCCGTCGTTCCTGTCGTATTATCGTAATCAAAAATTACACCTTTTTCTGTTAGCCTGTCTCTTTTTGATACTGTATCTACTTTATGGCATTGTTAACAGAGTGACGACGATCCTTTTTGGAGGAGAAAGAGGACTATAAAAGAGGTTTCATTTACTTACCACGACACTCTGTGGATTGTCGCGTTGTTGAAGTAATCCAAGATTTTTTATGCGTTTTTTCTCCTTGTGTCACCTGTCTCTGTATATTCTCATTGTATTGTCATTTAGCAGCTTATTGTTGCCAACAGTGTGTGTGTGTGTAACAGGTTTACATTTCTATGTGTCCCTCTAGTATATGTAGGTACGTAAAAGTGTATATAGGGATACATGATACATTGTTGATGTTGTACAGTTGTACTGCACAAAAAAATGAAATGAAAACTGAAACTTGGAGAAAATATCAAATTACTTTCATTTTTATGACTTTGTCGTGTAAACATTATTATGTGAATGTTGTATAGTGTGTGCAGCCGTAAACACGACAACTTTTTTCATTAAAGAACAATTCATCTTGATTATGTTTTATATCTGTCTGTCTGCGTCTGAAAACCACGCCTTACAAAACAGCTCTTCTCTCTCTCTCTCACTCACAGTTCATGTAGTTTAGAAATAAAGTTACAATAGTAAAAGGCGAGTTAAAAAGAAAAGGTCATGCAAGCTGGGAGAATGGCGTAAGACAGAAGAAAAGGAAATGCGTGAAGTATCAGCGGGAAAGCTGGCTTTATAGCGGAAAAGGCGAGAAAGAAGCTGACACAAATGTGTCACAAATTTTCCCTGAGACCAATGCCAGGGGAGAAACCATATCGTGGTGGGAGCTTCACAAGTATTTCACACAGGAGATGTTTGTAGTAGCAGCAATATACAGCAACTTTGTTTTCCTGCCGGAGAGAAAGAATAAACAAAAAATAAACAAGGTTTTAAGCCAGAAAAGGCTTAGAAAGATGATGATAATTTATGGGAAAGGGATGAAAAATTATAATTTCCGATGAGACTTTTTGTAGCTGTTCAGCTTGTTAATTTAACTTGATGAAATCTCGTAAATGCGAGCAAACAAGAACGACGACTTACTCATATAAACATACAGGCTGGTAGTTACAAGTTTAAATTTTTAGACCTTATTATTAACGTTTTCTACCGCTGTGTGATTACGTAACACGTATATATTTATATATGAAATAACGTGATTGTTAGTGAGGTAGGTTATGGAATACAGATGAAGACGGCTCCGCGCAGCGGTAACGGCAGCAGTAAAAAAAAGCACATTAAACTTGGACGAAAAAGAAGAAAAGAGTAAAATAATATATTGCAGTCGGTGATTGTACCCATTTTTCATTTTCAACGATATTTTTTGCTGCGGTGGCAGCAGTGGCGGTTGCAGTAGTAGCCCACTAACAGCAAGAGGAGAGCCGCTAAAAAAGTCAAAGTCAAGGTTTTCATTAATTTTACGAAGAAGCAGACGACGAAGGTGAACCTCACACACACACACACAACAACGGCAGTAGTCGTGTACGTATAATAGTAGCAATGAGGGAAGCAGGTGCTGGCATGTTGTGTTAATGATGATGAAGACGATGACGACGACGATGATGATGATCATTGACAAAAAATATGCATGTTTTTATGTGCTGTGCCATAAAAAAATTTGCGAGTCTGGTTTGAAAGAAGTCAAAAATGAATATAAAGACAAATAAAAAAGTAAAAAGATGAAGGAGGAGGACAGTTAATAAAGTGGTGGAGAGAGAAGCATGCACGCATGAGTGGCATATATTGGTGTAGTATATAAGGCAGCTTGACTGTATGGGAGGTTAAAAGCTGGTAAAAAGGAAATATTATTGCCTATAAGAAGTATAAAGGGGATAGAAAAATACAGAGGTATACCACTATACTCGTTCACACAGGAAGGAGGAGATGATGATAAAGTGCATCTTACGCAATAAACATAATTTATTAACTTACAAAAGGGACGGATTTTTATGTCTCTTCTGAACAAATTGCTTCTTTGCTGGGGCTGCAGCAGGAACGCATCCTTACTCAAGTGATTGTAATAAATGGCTTTTGCCAAGGTCATTTTAGACACATACACAAATTTAGTTATCTGCTTCAAGACTCCTTAGGAATGTATACCACGTGTAATGTGCCCAAGTGGCAGGAAGCGTGACATGAAATCAATTATTTAAGAATAAAATGCCGCTTTATTTGCACAGACCTCTGCCATTTTGCAAAATAGTCCCAAATTTCTCGCTTTTTAGTCAAATTAGCGAAAAATTATAGTTTTTCGGTTCAAAAGGGTTAAAGGTGGGCGTAGAGGAATGCGAACTGTGTAAAATTTATACCGCGTGAAATATGAGCGTAGGCATACGGATTGTTAACTTTCGTGCCGCCATTACCCCAACAGTATATGGAATGGTATTGCCATCCCCACAACTACAATTATCGTTAAATTTCAGTCTGTTACATCTTTGTGTTGTGTACTGGCTGGGACAAAAACAAAACTTTTTATAAACACGGTTGAATTTCCCCTCATCATCATAATCATCGTCATCATTTTATTTTTATTTGCCACCACCTTCATTTCATCTTTCCTACACAACAGGATTACTTTTCCACAGGGGAACCTAAGGGAAAACTGCGTTGCCGTTGCCACTGCTAAAAACGTATCAACTTTCAATATTTTCAACTTACCAGACACATGGACGAAATGCGATGTCGGATTTTCCGTCCGTTCACCGTTCCCCCTGCGTACTTTTTGTTACCATTTGACACGTCACGCAACAATCTCATTACTTCAAACACCTCAGCTCTCTCTCTCTCTCTCCATACACACAAGAGCAACTAAAAACTCCATCTTTTTTCCATTCCACCACCACTCCGTTTTAAAATATTATGTTGTTGTGCAGTTTGTCGGTGGTGGTGGTGGTGTGTAATGGTGGTTGGAGTTAAAGCTCGCGGGAGTTTTCACCAAACAGTCAGATCTACAATGAGTCAGTCAGTCAAACTGCCCAACAACACGGAAGTAACGACAGAAGAGAGGAGTGTTAGCAGCAGCAGAGACGCAGACCGTTCATTCAAAAAATATCAACTAGAGCAGAGAGAGAGAGAGAGAGAGAGAGAGAGAGAAAGGAAAAGCGAATTAATTCACATTTCGGAAATTTATCTATATACTTTATATATATAAGCTTATCAGTGGATAGGTACCTGTATAAACTGGCGAGTCAAAAATGATGATAGATATTCAGCTGGAATAGGGAATGTGGTGGAGTTGAACATAATGTGTGAATGCAATGAAAGTCAAAAAATTAGAGAGGGGAGGAGGAGAATGCATTTGGTAACAGCAAGTGGTGACGATGGTGGGGATGGAGGAAGCTGTATATATTTATAGGCTGAGCGTAGGTATATCAGATTAATTTAAAAATAAAATTGCTTTTTTGTTTCGTTGGACAAAAACGGGAAATAAAGCTGTGAAAATGAAAAGAACTTTACATACACAAGGTACATGACCGGTTCCCTACTCCGCTCGTGGAAGAATACCAGGCTGTCTACCTGCATAACACACAGGGTTACTGAATAGCTTATAATGTGCTTACTCATTCCAATCCGCACATTAAACAAAACATACACACAACAAGCCTCGACGAGGAGGGTATGTGTGTGTATATTTCCGTGTGCGTAGGTATATGTTCCAATTCCAAATCAGATTTTTAATAAGTTACGTTGCTACTGCACTCTACCACTTGGTCGGGGTAGGGTAGGACTACCATGCGACCGCTGAAATGAAATGTCCACCCGCTTCCGTTTCCAGCTTCACGTATGACGTACACATAACCAGCTCAGAACAGTTTGTGGCTCAAGGGTTATATTCTAAAAATATTACGGCCGTATGGGTGGCAAAAACGCCAGATTAAACGGAACTGGTTCCTGATTGTAGTACATTGTTGTGAGTTATGCCACAGCACAGTAGACAAAGACGCAGAAAATGTAAAGTGGGAGTCATTGTACTAATACTACAAGTGCAACTGTTGTGGCAGAAAGGGATAATAGAGCATTTTGATTTAAATTCGAAATACTTCCTATTCTTCTTGTAATTGGATATTTATATCTACACTGACTTCAAAAAGCCACCCTAAATGTAATCAATATTGAACGTAAAGGAATTTTTATTTTAAATTCGAGATCATTCATGCCTAATGCATTGGTAAGAACGTCATTTCGTTCAGTTATTTACGTTTTATTTTAATGAGAAAATATTTTTTGGCTTTCAATGTGAAAGAGAAGAGAATATCATTTTTACAGAACAGTTTTTTTTTCTTTCTCGTTTAAAATAAATCCAAATGAATAGCTGGAGAATGATAATCACTGACAAAGCCAAAAGTGAAAAGACTCTCTTCACCTTCTGTTCCATTGTTAAAGGGCTCAGGTGTCTTTTTGTTACTTCTGTAGAGATGCTTACGTAGGTTGGGTCTTTCTTGCTTTATGTTTTTCAAGGTTCATTTCAGTGAAGGTTAAATTCTCAGAAGAAGAAAAAGGGTTAATATTTTCAGGTCACATTGTTGTCTTGTACTTATATAGTTAAATACATTATATAATACCACAGGTGTGTATCTCTGCCTGTCAAAGATATATATACCTGTACTGATGTGAGTGCACATCTATCCAAATTAGTATTTAGAAATTTACCTGCTCCACTCGACTTATTCACTACTGGACAAAGAGGACGAAAAAAGAAGGCTTATTATTATCTGTTTTTTTAAGTTGATGCGTACTCTCAGAAATGGGATTCGGACAGAGTCGACTACGCACACACCATCGTGCATATTTTCTTAATGAGTCAGAAGAAACTGTGAATATATCTTCTGGTTTTCTTCCTGTGTGAGAACGAGTTTCATCATGTAGTCAGATTAGCTATTTCCATTCCATGCCGTATCATCATGTCAGGCTTCTTTCTATTCCATATGGAAGATGTACAAGAACGCATCGTTTTACCTTTTGTGTGTCAACCAAGGATAGAAATAAACGCTCCCAACAATAAATGCGCGTTTGTCGTAATAATAAGAACGAAGAACGATAATAATAATAATAATAATACAAATAATAATAACTCTGTAATAAAATAACACTATTGTATAGTAACATCGCAAGGAAAAATGTTATCTCATTTACATGTTAGCATTTTTGCGGCTGCTGCTTTGGAACTGCATCATCCCTTTCTTTCTTCCCGTCTTTTATGCCCCTTTCAACCCTGTAAACTCAAGTGTCTTTGTCGTTTTTACTCTGTACGTTCCGTCCAACCATTTCTACTTTTCTGCCATAAGTGCCGACTTTAAATTTGACTAGTTAAAAAAATAATGATATAAAAAATACTTTTTATTTGCCCGTTGATGCTTCTTTCCATTCCATTATTATCGTCATTATTGTTATTATTTTTTCTACAACGTTTGATGATACCTCTATACCTTACGGTTTACCTTTCCCTCACAGGGAAAAGAAACAACAATGCCGTCCTCCTCTTCTGGAAGCCTTTCTACCTGTATGACTAACAAGCTTACAGAAATGTTTTTTCGCCGAAGCGGACGATAAAAAAAAATATAAAATTGAGAAGAAAGAATGAAAACTTTTTTATGGCGATGATGACGATGATCTGACGAAGATGAAGAACTTGAGAGCTGTCATTGTGGAAAGATTAACGCAACTCAAGAATTAACCTTTGACATTCATCATATCATACGACATGGTTTTACCAACCCTTTTTATTTTTCTTTCTCGCTCGCTCTTGCGTTCCTGCACCAAGGCAGGCTTTGATGTATTCAAATTTTTTCAAGGATGCGGCTTCTTAATCTAATGAAACGAAAAGAAAAAGGCTTTCTTTCGAGCAGGACGACGATGACGACAAAGAAACGGTTTTGAAATCGAGGATAATTGCATGCATAACATCTTACAGGTACGCATATTCACTATCTAAAGTGTACCTCCTTTAAGTTGCTGCTTGCTGTGTGAGAAATATTATGTATGCAATAAAAAAGATAATAAAAGTAATACCTAATACAACAAGTGCAGTGAAAATGCATATAAAGAAATTAATTTAGTTTTCTGCCATTCTCTGGTACATAATATGCAGGAATTTCGGAATTACATGTGCTTACAACGAGGACGTACGAGGAAAATGTACTTTGCAATGTACGTTACGTACTCACTATTGCCACAACCAAATTGCTACAAGAATCTCTGACCAAAAATGCAATAATGTAAATTTCAAAAGGCTACACAACACAGAAAACAACAGACGCAACAATAACAGAAACACCAGTCTATCATCTTGATTGACAGGCCTGTTGGTTGGTATGCCATGCAATGAACATATTATTTTGTTCTGATTATACAAAATATATATAATGGCATAGATAGTAAAATGGTACACGATACGCTCTAAATAAGTTTCTTCCTTTGTGTCTGACATTCTCACAACAAAGTAAAAAGTGCCTTGCACCTTTTGATTATTGCAGGCATCTAACCTATTTTTCAAACAAACCTGGCAGTTTCATCAGATCCTCATCATTTTCTCAGGTCATTATATTTTTATAATGGCGGCAGGTGAATTTCGACGGTGATGGGGATGAGACTACAGAGAAGCCAATATGCAGATGGGAGAGCGGCGAGTGAGTTCACATTTGTAGTACAATTAATGAATTCGAGTGCTGTTATATACGAGATTTTGGTCGTCTGTTGGTCTACAAGGAAATTTCATATAATCGTCTCGGATGGAATGGTCCAACAGGAAAACTGTTTAAAATGCAAAAAATGTTCACAGCCTCGTAATAAGAGAGTTGAGCATGTTTCATGGTCACTTTCAAATATCCCATATTCATCGCACACACTTGGGTGAAAACTTAAAAGTAGAATTGAGTGTTTTTGGTGATGTTGGTGTTTTGCAGGTATGCACACACGCACACACAGGTAGCCAAGCGCTTTTTGAGCATTCTCATATCATCATCAACGTCGCGTTGTCAGCGCACGGTATCACAAGGTATATGTTGTGGTGTGTACGATGATGATGGATATTGGATAAAAGTTGCCGAAAAGAGAAAATGTTCATCACCAGAGCGAGTGAGAGAGAGAAAAAAAAGATGGACATTGCTAAGCAAGGAGCACATCATCGCACAAGATGGGAAAACAAAGGAAAATGCCGACTTCTATAATACGAGGACGGTAATAATAATAATAATATTAGGAAAAAAATCCACTACTACTTGTGACTTGTACGTCTACTACAAGTCGGTACAAAAAGTATACCTATGTCGGTTTTGTACTTGTACTGGCAACCTTGTTCAATATTTTTTTCTTGTTCGGTGTTTTACATACATATTTCTTTCTTCGACTCCTTATTTTAAAAAACATTTTTATTTTAAATTTTTTTTGAGTTAGTGAGTGACTAAAAAGAAAATTTGTGTACTCTGCTGTTGTTGCTTGTTATTGCGTATTTATATGTATCTAATTTTTTTCATCATCGCCTTTGTAGCCAGCAGTCACTTACCACCACGGTCAGGACAACATTATTCCAAAACAAAATCCTACCTTCGTTCATCATCATCCATCCACCATTTTTCCTTCTTCTGCTTGTCTTCTTCACCTCTTCTCTTTCCCAATAAATTATCTGCGAGTCAACTTTTTCTCTTTTCTTTTTCGACCTGGTAAAGAAGGAGAAGAAGAATGATGCGGCTGCTGATGATAATGATGTTGGTCGATGTGATATTATGATGGTGTGTGGTTGTTGTTCTGCTGACTTACTACTATACTATGAATATTAGAAACACAACTTGATGATGATGATTATGATGACTACGACGAAGCGATGATGATCATACTAACAACGCAGACAACAAAGCTTAAAGCATACTCTCACAAATACATGGAAGCGCAAACAGACTGAAATTTCCAGCGAACAAGAGTAGTTAGTGGGAGAAAAAAAGTTATTGTATTCCCATTTCGTAACGATAATAATATCCAGTTAAAAGTTTTTTAAATGTGTTTTTTCTTGTTGTACATTGCGTAATACAAGTAATGAAGCCGAGAGCCCGACATGGAGGAAAAATGAGTTAAAATGAATGTTACGTTTTTAAAACAGTTTGGAAGAGCAGTGGTAAATGATTTTTTAGTAATATCGGGAGCACCAGTGCTAAAAAGAGTACAAAAGGTACTTTAGTAGATAGTAGGTAGCTAAAGATAATAAGGGCAAGCGAGAGAGAGAAAAAAAAACATCAGGCCGAAATATCTTCTAAAAAATGGTACGTAGTTGTTCATCTGTTGCTGTTCTCGACGATGTTCATAACGAAATGCGCTGAAATTAGAGATGAATAGATGGATGCCTGGTAGGTACAATATTTATATTCTGTCTGTACGATTTTGTGAAAAGGTGATGTAGTAGTAGTGAGGTACGGTTTTACTGGCCCGGCTGCAGACACCAACGCTGTGAAACTCGTGGACAGAAAAAAAAATCGACAAAAAAATAGTAGCCAGTCTCACAGTTCCCTTTACCTACATTTTAGTACATAAAACATAAACGCATTCATATTTCGTACCTACACATTCTTTCAATCCTTATTATAGGTGTAAGCAAGTGAACATAAATATACGTTTACCTCTTTATAATTTTTTCTCTGTGTAATAATAACGTGTTGAAGAATCAGAGGGAGGGGATAGTAATGAAACAAACCGGAATGGAATATTATTATCATTACTATTATTATTACGTATTACCATCATCAACTGTGATTACCACCATTAGCATATTAGCATTATGTGTAGAAGTAGGAGTTTGGTTGTGTCTATAGTGTGTAATCATTGCATTAAAATGTAAAAAAAAAACAAAAATGCTATTAGTGGGGAAGGGAATATCGTGGTTGAAGTGGCGGTACCGCTGCTGGTAAAGAAGTATGATGCATCTTCCTTGACTGGATTCCTCGTCAGCATGAAAATCTTTGTTTTTTTTTGTTCCACACCAAAACCAACCAGCCAACCACATTTACAACACAACTACAACCATTACGGCCGATGACGGCGATAAGTGATGGACAAGTACTCCATGAATACCATGATGTGAGAGTGGAGAATCTGAAAAAAATGGAAAAAAGTGGAAAATGGCTATTTCAGGTGTAGTCTCATTTTCATTACAGCTTTAATCAAATTTGCATAATCAGCGGTGAATATTATTATTATTGTTATTATTATTACAGTCGGTGGTACATTATGGGTAACGTATCTGCCCAGTTCATCTTTTCTTAAGACTTTAGAAACTCGCGAACTTTGAAACCCCTCGTCAACCATCCCGTGTGTTGTTGTCTTTGCAAAAAAAGGAGTGTATTTTTCTATCTGGTTTTGTTCGTCGTCGTCGGCAGTTGAAGATTTTGAAATGCTGATCAACTGATCAACATTTTGCCTTTTTTCCTTTTTTTATCATGTCGCGTTGGCTGTTATTGCAAAGAGGTGATATGAGAACGGCAAATGCTGCTCGGAGTGAATGCATTATTATTCAACCTCGTTGGCATAAAAAAGCAGCAGCAACAGCAGCAGCAGCAATAGCTTCACAAGAAGAAGAAAAATCGTGCAGATCAGAAGCCAAACTTGAGTGGAAAAATATCCTGATGGGCATCTCCTGTAGATTTTTTCTGTGATATTTGATGAGTACATTTGATTCGCTTGGGATTGTGAGACGTAGACGCAAAGACGCAAGCCATGTAACACACACATTCACACAAGTTATACTACTACTACTACTACTACTACTACTACTACTAGGTACCTCTTCATACGAATAATAACAATATATCTGATTAAAGATTTGTATCTCTTTATTTCTTCGTCTTCTCCTTTTGATACCACTTTTGTTCATCTTTTGAGGCTGCTTTTTCATTCACGCACAGTCATAGCTTCATATTACACTGTTTCGTTCGTTTTACCACTAACTCTATCTCTCTCTCTCTACATGTCTTTGGTTTTTCGCCTGATTTTTTTTCTATAAAGGAAAAATAGCCGCGGCTGCTGCTGTTTCTCTCTTTGTCTGTCTTTTCGGCTTTTTGTCTTCCTTTTTGCTACTACTTCTGCCGCACTATCAAATTATCATGCTATCAAACCACCACCACTACTACTACACTTTTCGTACTATTGATATTGGTTATGGTGGTAATAAGGTAGCTTTAATAAACTCAGCAGCAGCGGTAGTCATCATGCCGTTGATGGTGAATGTATCAAAAAAATGAGAGGAGACTGAAATAACGAAGAAAAAAATGCTCTTATCTCCTATTTGGTTTCTTACCTTGTTTGCTGTTACTTGTACAAATGCGTCAAGGTACACACTTGGGGATGATATGACGCTTTAAAAGAAGTATATCGTCGTATCTTGAAACCCTAACTAATAATGAAACGCATGCAAAAATATATCATCATCACGGAATAAATAATAAAAAGGGAAAAGCGGCATTTCTTTTATATTCCAATCACTTCTTTTATTTTTAACATATTGCTTTGTTGTATCCTGATAATGGCGATCAACAGCCAAGATCAGCAGCGTAACAAGAAAAATATCAAACACATCAGCTTTTATCAGAAAGGTAGAATGTGTGTACAAGTGTACGGTTCCCAACAAACCAAATAAGAGAAAAAATATGTTTTTTTTCTGGGATTGGACTCGGAATTCTCTAATTTGTACTTAGGCTACGTACGTTCGTACAATAAATTATGTGAAATCAATGCAGCCGCTGCTGCTGCCACTACATTTGCGTTTGCTGTGCCCTCTTACTACCTACTCCATTCATTGAAGAGTGGAAAATAAAAAAATAGTCAAGGAAAAATGTACATCTATAAAAAGAAGGAGAGGAATTGAAGTGGACAATTTGAAATGTTTGTGGCATCCGTAAATCAAGCTGCTGTCCAAAAGAACAACCATAATGTGGACTAATAACATCATATCACATGCACTTTTTTATCCGTGAGATGAAGGATAGCAGCAAGCGAGAGGGAGAGTTACATAACGACGATGGAAGACTTTCTAAAATGGAGATTTTATGCCTATCTACATCTCACACGCATGTTTGTTACTTTAGAAAACATGTAGACCTACCTACGTACACGATGATATATAGAACAGCAACAGATCTACTGATACACAAAAAGAGGAATAAATGTCCCCACACACACAAGCATTCTCTGTATACCTCTATTAGATAGTGCTAAATATACGGTTACAGGGTTTGGGTTTGCCGAATCTTTTTAATATCCTTGACAAGGTGCTAGCTACTATAATTAGTAATTAGTGCACTTAAAGATCAACTGCTTTTTCTTCTTCAAATGACGGCTGAAAGCGATAAATAGAAAACTGATTCGATCCCGACGTATAAAATTAGTACAAATTAGTTTTCTTTGTTTTGGGGTCGGTTACTACAAGTTGACTGACAAAAAAGATAGCATCATTCGCCAGATGACATAGGAAGAGTAAGTTTCACTTATTTGCAAAAACGGTTTTACCGAAAACGTAAAAATGCTTATAAAATCAACGAGAAAATGAAAACACACCTATGCCAAATGTAAAAATAACAGGTGTTCATGTAATATTGATCAATAACTTATTGAATCTAAATATATTCTGCCAGGTATACCTATATTGAGTAATTGTATCCTATTGTCGAATTTGTTAGTTTTAAAAGTATAGATATTTATGTCTTAAAAATTAATATTTTAAGAATGCAATAATAATTATAATCATGTAACAAAAATGATTGTTCAGTAAAAGCTACCATGCTTTCAGCTTAAGTACGTTATGTCAAACGTCGATATATTAAATGTGGATAGGAAAGATATAGCTTTTATTGAAACAAAATCTTGACAGTTAAAGTGCTTTTTCTAATAATAAGGAACAACAGACGAATATCTTTGCGTATTTTTCTTCATAGTTTATAAGCATAAGGTGGGTCATAGTCATAGGATAATTTTGTTTTCTTCCCCCACAAAAATCCCTCTATATTTTCTCTTATAGCACGTTTGCTACAGACAAGCCATTTAATAATGATGAGGTGAACATGAAAGCCATCTCTTTTCTAGTTTTGTTAAAAAGTTGGAAAAACTTCAGTTTCCCTTAAATCCTCCCATTTTTCTACCAACCACTCTTACTTAACACGACGAAGACGAATTTTAGGCTACCTCAGGTGACATGACATGGTATGACACGAGATGTGCTGCTGGTAGGTAGTAGGTAGGTAGGGTAAGAAAAAATAAAAACATTTTTATCTTTTCAGGAGATTTCTGTACGAAGAGAAGTGCTGCTTATGTAACAACGGTTTTTCCGTATCGCTGTCACTTTCTTGTGAATTATTTAAGCGAAAGATAAGAGAAAAGGAAGCATACAAACACACTACTACTTATTCATTTACCATTATTCACTGACACATCACATCACTGACAAGAAGCATGTATGTATGTAATCGGTATTTTCCTATGTATTTTTATATCATGCACACTGTTTTCGCTTCAAACTTCAAGTACTTCCCTGCTTACCCTCCCCGTCATCGTCATGTTCTCAATATTAGAGCAGCACACTCCCCAAATCTCCTACTTTGCTACTCTCTAATCGCTAGTAAAAGTGCCATAATAACAACAACAGCACACACACACAAAACCATTCAAAATGGCATTTTTGGAAAGATTTAATCGAGCAAATGGAAAACTTGTTACATTTTTTGACAAGAATATTGCTTTTTTATAGTTTATCATCATCCCCCTACTCACTTCCCAGAGAAAGAGAGAGTCAAACTACAGCAGCAGTAAATGTGGTCGAGTGTGTTTGGAGAGAAAAATCCCTCTCTTTCTTCTCTTTCCATTTTTACCATCATCTCTTCTCCTTTCCTACTCTTTTTATTATTATTTTATAAATCCTTCAATCATACGAGAAAAGTTTCTCCGATTCCGGCCACTATCACCACCACCACCACCACTGGTAAAAACCACCCTTTTGTGAACTTGGCTCGTTGGTGCTTTTTGCTAACAATGACACCACCGACCCATGGACAAGGAGAAAATGTACCGGATATTGAAAACACAAAATACCAGACACATTTCTCTGACATTGTTATTGGCGTTGGTGGAGGTAGGCCAGTCACTCGTTTCTCTTGTATTCGCTCAGGAAGCAGTATCTATTTCTATAAATGAGAAACACAAATAATTTAATATTACCTACCATCAAAACCATGCATGCATGCATGTTCCACCAGCAGTAGCACGAAAAGCACACACATACACACATAAGATCATACATATTACATTATTTTTAGGATTCCGAAAATACGGAAAACGTATTCTCCAAAACCTTTCAAGCTCCCTCTTGGACTCTCACTCGGTGTATTTTTTACTTTGGGATAAAAACAATTTCCTTTTTGGTCTCATGTGATGTCAACTCAAGCCGGCGACAACAACGACGACGACGACAGACAACCAAAAAATACTTTATTTTTTTTCTCCTTTTCTCTGAAACAGCAGAAAAACGATGGGCATGGACGCAAGGGAAAATAAGTTGTAGCAGTACGAGTACGACAAAAAGGAGAGAGAGAGAAAAAAACTGAAAATAAAAATCCTGATTCCATTTTCATGGCTTTTTTCATAATACGAGGAAAAATAAAGAAGCCCATAAAGTGCATGTTTTGCCGGCTGTCAGCAAGCAAAAAGGAAACATCCCGTGTAATAGCTGTCAAAAGACTGCATATTGCCATTACTGTTATTACTGTTGCAGAGAGACACGGCCATTACCAAGTCTATTAAATCCTCTACCTACCTAGTCAAGAGTGTGTGTGTGTATATATATATGCAATCCGGGGATGAGCCTGCCATATTTTCAGGCAATTTCCTTCGGAAAGGGAAAAACGGTTTGCTGCAAAGCAATAAGATGATGTCACTTGGCTCGAATGACGAGTCAAAAATTGAAGGAATGACTATATCAAAAATATGTGTGATATGATCCCCATTTACTTAATAGCTCCCAATTTTTTCCAGATGTTTCCAAAAAAATGGGAACATTTTGTCTATTTTTTCGCTTTTATAAAAACTATACTTAACATTGACTGGGCAGCATATATAACTAATGTATAATCGTATTTGGGTGGTGTATGGTATTAAATGTATCGAACATAATTTTATACATACGTTCGATTTATTTACCGGGAGGAATACATTACGTATTATTATCTTAAAAAGGGGGACTCAACCCAAAATGAAGTTAGTTGGAGGTAAAACAAGTTCTCGTACCATATGTGTAAATAAATTGAATAATGACGGCGTGGATTTGGAAGATTATATACATTTTGTTCCTCAATGAATAGAGAAGAGGAGTAGCCGAAAAACGGAAAATGAACTACAGAAAAAAAGGTAAAGCAATTTCCTGTGTCCATCAACTTTCCTTTTAAAGTTCCTCCCTGTGTGTTGTCATCAGCATCATCGTCAAAAAGGCGAAGCAAGTAGTCGATTTTGCTATTGCCAGTGAAAATTGAATAAAAGCGATAATGATGTGATGTACGTATAACCACATATAATTTTTTGATTATGTATTATTCCCTTACTGGGTAATTTTTAAAGGCCAATAATAATAATAATGTATGTTAAGTTCCAAATGAATCAATTTAGACGTGGGGGTAGCCAAGTATTCTACGTTTTTGTTAAAATGAGCCATACACAATGTTGCAACTGTAATGTAGCAAACGAATATTTTCTGAGTAATTAAAATCATAGAAATAAAATCATGGGAATGGGAAGATCCGACATTCTTTAGCTTTTGTTTCGCTTTCCAATAGGACGGATAAAAAGGAGTTGAGTAATGAAAGGGTGGAAATGTCAATCAATTTTTCTTTCCGTTTTACATACCCACTTTATATCGCTACGCATCCGCTTACATGCATGCGTAGGAAAATGCAGTCGGAAAGGTTGCCCATTCATAAAATTCTGATACCTAACCTAACATTGGAGTTTATTTCCGCTTAAACCTAATTCAGCGATTCCCCATTATCATAATCATTGTTAATTTCTACGTTAGCAGAGGCTTTCACCCTCATAATTAGACATGGAATGGAAGGAACAAGAAAAAATATGTTTGTACAGCTTTACTACGTTTCTGAATTACCTAAGGTGTTTTAGTGGCGTAATGGAAAAAAGTTCCAAGGAGAAGCATGAGGTGGAGGCGGAACCAGAATTCTAGTATGTAGGAATCTACAATGAGACAGTATTTATCAATGAGCAGGTGTATCATGGGGGGCAATGGGCATGACAATTACATCACATAAATTAGCATAAACTGACCATTGGTAAAACAGTAATCTTTAAAAATGCGTTGAAGTAAATTATAGAAATAGTAAACAGAATCGTTTCTACAGATAGTTTAGTCAACAAAAAATTCAAAATACACACTCTATAACAAGTGATGTCATCAGTTAGTTGAAACAGCTACAACCAGACAATTGCTTTAATTGAATAATGTCTAAAAACTGCAATGAATGAGTTGCGACAGAATTTTGTCGCCCGACATTTTTTAACGCACTAAAGGACTGAGATTTTATTTATTTTTCTGTTTGTCTCACAATTTAGCAGCATCTCGTGAATTAGAGCATATTGAACCAAGAGCAAGGAATAGCTCCTTGAAACCAATGAAAGATTGCTGCGTACTCACACGATTACATATACAGCAGAAAAATCCATCCACAATAGTTACTAACCACACCATACCAATTAAATAATTACGACTGTAAAATCATCGTAGAAATTGGCGTGGTAAAAATAATCAAAGATCATCCCATATTTCAAGACTCATTTACCCACATAATCATAGTTTTAGAAAATTAACCATGCTATTTTACTCCCATTGAAACTTTCATTAGCCTTCCGTCTTCACCGCCCATCCACATCCGCAAACGAAAAAATTACCCCAATTCGCGCTTAATGCATGATAATTTATACGCAAAATAAATTGACTCCGTAAACACCTTCCACTATTCGCAATGTACTTTGTAGTTTACACTTGAGCCTGGTTAACCAGTACAATAATAAAAAGGAAGAAAACCACTTGCCATCTTATCCTACCTACCTATCTTGGGGTACACCCCGTCATTTAATGCTCCCTCTATTGCAAAATAATAATATGTTCCCCATCCCCTTGGGTATATTACACAAAATGCTAAATAGCAATAATAATCGTAATATTAGCTAATAATAGTAATACGTACTCCATTTCGTACCTTTTTATGTGCGCAATAATAGCATATTATTACACTTTACACAACTGCCCCGGTTTCATCACCACTCTACCTCAACCACGTTAATTTTCAGCCAACCCAGAGTGACGAAAAAATACTCGTTTTTTATTTATTTTCCTCTCTAAAAACTAAAGATTCTAGTTGATGATAGCTTTCTCAAAAGGAAGTCTCCAACAGAAAACAAAACACCACCGGTGCAAGCAGCAGACACACAGGCTGGGAGAAGAAGGCGTGCAGTTTTGCTTGACTGTTGTGTATATTCTTACATATCGTCATCATCATCATCCTCACTCCACCAACTCACAGTCAGTTTGCTTCGGTTTTCATTTCCATCATGGCCATCATCATCATCAGCGTTTACTCAGCAGCACAATTTTCATTTGAGATTTTATTGACAGGAGGAGCCCCCGCGCTGTTTTTCATGTTGTTCCTCTCTCTCTAGTGTAAAAAGGCATGCCTATTTGTGTTGTGTAAGTGTAAGTAAAGTACGTGCTTTATAATGTGATGCTGATGATCACGATGATAATGCTTGATAGCTTTATTGAGTATCTCTCCCCCTCTCTCCCCACAACACACACACACACACACAGACACAGGCGTCGTCGTCGTCTTTGTTGGCCATAGAGTAGATTCAACCAGTTAATTTTTTATTGTACATTTTATCAGCACAGCAAGTAAACTGTGTATTTTTTAAATAAAAAAAGAAAATATTCAGTTGCACTGCTTGTTGTCTGGTTTTATGTACACACCTTAAGCAAAAATAACTTGATCAGGGAGGATATCATAATCATCATGAGGAGAGCAGCAGCAGCAGCAGCAGCGGCAGCAGCATCATTGGGAACGCATCACAACATAATTGTTTTGTTGTGGTCAGAAGGAAATGAAATCATCGATCCGATATGGGATGGATAGATACTGTTTGATGAGCACCATCACCGTATCATCATCTTTATGTTGATGATGATATCCTCATGAATGAGACTCTGATGGGGTCACAACACCGACACATCCCTTTTTAATTTTATTTTCTTAGCGTCGTTGTTTGTAGTAAAACTCTCCTTTCAAAATTTTTATGTACAATTCACCATTACTGCTGTTGTTGAATGCGGCCAAGGCATTTGATTTAACAATCAATTTCACGTTTAGGCTTGAACAGTTTCATGGTGTACAGACAAAGCGTCTGAGACTCTTGTGGCTCAAGAAGATGTCTTCATTTTGTATTCTTGGTAGTCGTCGTTGCTTATTTTATGTTGAAAAAAATGCCACAAAAAATAGTAAACGCAGCGGAATACTACTGCATCTGCGATTAAACGTGTGACCAGGCCACGGTAATGCGATGATTACACGAAAGAAATCCTATGAAGAGAGAGAAAATGGTAGAGATAATGATGATAATGATGTTGTTGCAGTGCTTTTAATACATATGGCTGATGATATTAAAACTTGTTGATCGACATGATCACATATTATCGTCGTCATCATCATCATCATCATCATCATCAAAGGACGACGGAACGGATGGCTGATTTGATACTGCCAGTCAATAAGCACGTTAAATGATACGATTTTCTTGACGTTCCTCAAGATTTTCCCTGTGGCTTCTCATAAAGCTTCCTACTGGCTACGTAATAATATCCCACCGTCACATCACATAATCAATGAAATGATCATGTTGTGATGTTGTTATTGTTCCAATGTCATTATTTTCAATTATCATGTTAGTAAACCAATACTACCAGTACGTGAGTGGAACAATCATCTCATCATCATCATTATCATCATCATCGCATCACATATCACATCATACTTTTAACGGACATCGCTAATAACATCTGTATTGCACACTGGTAATGAAGTAGTTAGTTTCTTGCTGAGATGCTGTCTGAATAGAAAACAGTAAAAAGTTGTGAAGCCTGGGTACTCTCATCAGGTAAACACAAAATAATGGGTAAAACAGACGCATCGTGCAGCAGGTAAAGCTTGACTGTTGTGTTGTGAGTGTGGTGGAAAATGTACCTTACAGTCAAGTCGCAATTGGACACACACCACATCGCACCACAATCACCTCGTGGTAGTGATAGTCAATACTACTTGTTGTTGCGTCAATAACTTCATCCATTTTTTTTATAAATCGGCAGCAGCGTAATTTTTACCTCATGTTGCCTGACTTCAATACAATGTGTATGTAGGGTATACTTTTAAAATTCCATTTTGCTGCTATTTCTTTCCGTTTTTTCCTCACATTTTCCCGTGTTTTATTCTCTTTTAAACAAGATAATTGAACTCATCCTGTCTCCAGAGTCTACCACTAATCCGACCTGCCGAGCTCTAGCCATAACAGGAAGGCAATCATTAGACAAGCAAGTCATGTCGTCATCGTACTGGGTTGTAGTAGTATTGTTGTTGTGGGAGGATATGATGATGATGATTATGACGATGATGAGATAATGCAATAAACTCCCTGCCGCCACCACTACTGTGTGTGTATATCACCACCACCACCAATAAAAATAGTAGACAAACTTATCTACACTATTAAAATGACGAATGCCATCACACCGCAATAAAAAAATAAGTTTCTTTATACAAGAACGACACACCAGGTACACATCATGACACATCAAAAAAAGAAAACCTATAATAAATACAATAATGGCTGCTAATACATGTTATTATGCTTTTATCAGCTTCATTTTTCATGGGGGTTTGTGTGTGTTCCCTTCATACCGGTTGTAGGAACCTACCGTAAATGCTATCTACCTACCTAAATTACTACGCCTGTATAATGGCACACAGAATTGTGGCATTCTCAAGATTGCGTGATTTTTTGTAACTTTTACTATCATTTTGCTGTTTTGCTAAATAAGTTTTTCAAGTGTGTCTGTGTGTATTTTGAAATATTGTTAAAGGTTAAAAACGTACGTAAAATACGTAATAAAATGGGGAATTTTTGTGGATTAACTGTGCCTGCTCACAGACATAAATAGTATGTGTGTTGTGTGTATATGGGGTAGACGCCGCTCTCCTGTGAAAAATATTGAGTGTGTATACAAAAGTAAATCATGAGAATGTTTTTCCTCTTTTTGCCGTGTCCCGCTGTGTACGATCTAATTTTCAAACACTATAATTTTTCTTTTGTCCTTCTTCTCTCCTACTCCGCCTTCTCCTCTTATTATTTTACTCGAGCAAATTGGATTGAAATTGAAGCAAAAAAAAACGTAAAACTTGAAATTTTACTTTTTTTCATAAATCAGCAGTCGGCCAGCGCGCACACTGAGGCAAACAAAACTCTTCGTGTGTCACAAATGACTGCACCCATACCCATTCAGCAAGTTTAATTTACCATTTAAGCTTTTTAAAAAAACATAATAAAGGCTTCCAGCAGCACAGAGAAACGAGCATTTGCAGGGAGATACGTATTATCTGTGTAGACTATATTACTGCGCTGTTTCTGCCATTCACGGCTCAGCTGCTGCTGTGTTGCTGATTTTTCAGCTTATGCTATTTGTCTGTTTGTGTTTTGTTTTTCATCTCTCTATCTGCGTGCAATTACATCATTCCCAACTATCATTTTAGATCATCTCTCGGGATTTACATTTTTTAGCGTGGCTGGCAAAGTGTGATAAGAATACGCATCTCTGATCACCATCATCCGTCTCTCGCATGATGCACCCATTTACTCAAAACTCATTCATTCATTATCACCAGCGAACAATCCAATAATCCAAAAAAATAACACACAACAACCCCTTTCTCATATAAGTGCCTATAAACATAGAAATATGCTATCTACAATCTGCATGCACGGATCCTTGTTTAGCTAAAAGCTGATCTAATGGCGCATTTCCTGACTGACTGCCTGTGTCGAGCGACCACAGCAGCAGCAGCAGCAAAAATTTATTTATTAAAACAGGGAATAAATAAAAAAAACTAAAAAAAATGCGCAAGGACACACCGTCAACAAGTATATTCATTCTTTACTTCTATTCTACCATAAACGAACCTGTTTTCCCGTAGCAGTCACTTTTCCTCTTTGGATGTCTGCCTGTAGCAGTAAATCCGTTTGATAATAATGCAAGTTCAGTGATATTATATATAATAACGTGATGTAATCGGATTAAATCGAATGTAATCTAGCTTTTTACACTGCACGCCTCATCAAATCAGATGAATAGCAACGATTTATATAGCTTTTTAATACATCTTTTCAGTGTGCAGCTTATAACATTTGTATAACTTGTACACACACAGGCACACATGCACAGTACCTACCTAAAACGGAAAGACGCAACGTACTCGATGTGGACAATGGTGTTACTAATACTCCTACTTAACGCTTACACTACTTTTGCTCGTCTAAATTGTTTCTGTCCGGCTAAAAGTTGAACACGGCTTAGGAAAATTCTATTAGCGCATCTCCCCGCAGGAACTGGCGTTGTCTCTACGGCTGCTGTTCTTTATACAACGAAAAAGATGACACATAATGAAACATGGATACAATGTAAAGTCAAATTTGTAGAATGGAGAACACTTTTTGAAAGATAGACGGATTACCGGTTGGTTGGATGGATGATAGGATGAATGCTTCATTTTTTGATACGAAATGGTGATAAGTTTGAATGATTTGATCACCAACGCACTGCCACACACACAGGAACATCATTTATCGTGATGCTGATAATACGGCGGGTGATATGATCCGTTTTTTCGTGGTATATTTTACAGCAGCAGCAGCAGCAGCTACCTACAAAATGAAGATGGAGAGGAGTAATAATAAGGTACCTATCTCTTGGCTCCTACCAAGGAAGGATGTCACTGTCACCGGTCGGGGAAGTTGATCTCGTTGCGAGAGCGTGTGTGTGTGGTTTTTGACAATAATGTGTTTAACCGATGACAGGAGCAGCAACAGCAGCAGACAAGCTATAGCGCAGCAGAGGAAAAGAGGTTGCAGTTGCTCTTCTTTGTAAAATGATGACTGCTTGGTGTAGAACGATAAAACAATAAGCCTTGTCAAAGACAAGGTGACCTGATATAAGACTGCAGGATTATTATATACCTCTAGGTAGCTTGTAAGAACAAAGCCGCTTCGCTGCTGCTGCTGCTGCTGCTGATAAATTGTAATTTCTGGGCAATTGAGTGACTGAACTGTGAATATTATGATGTTCGAAGCGGAAGAAAGGGGAGCAAATGGAGGAGAACAAGCAGAATCAACAGCAACTAATGAATGTAGATCAGTATCACAAAACGTATCAGACTCTAACTGACAGTGAAAAATAGGCTAAAGGATTTTCATGAGGACAATGGTCAACTTTCTTTTTCGGGGTAATATGTATGCAGAAAAATGGTTTTTATGGGGGATGTATAGTAATAATAATATTAATAACAACAGGATTGTAAAATCCAGTTTGATCTTACCTTCTATTTCCACTCTGGTATACATAATACATATGGTATGCATACGTATCTAGTAGATTTCTGCATTTAATAGTGATAATAACACAGGCACGACTTTAATTAGGTTGGCTCGCTTTTACCAGTAATAAGAATAAAACTGGGTGGATATGCAGACAAGTGAATATTTAATAATCATGATCGACAATCGCATCTCATCTCCGTGAGGATTCTTAAGACGAAAGGAATGCACCCGAAAATATCTATTCTGCTCTTGTCCTTCCTATTTTAAGTTTCTTATGACGAGTGCACAGTGCACAAGCATATAGACATAATCATGTGTACAAAAATATGTAACCTTTTTGCCCGTTTAGTTTTTCTACCTGGTTTCTCTCCTGATCATTCATGTGTGTGAGAGGAATAGCAAGAAGAAGCTAGTAGCCAGAAAAACGACAAGACAGGTGTTTGGTATTCCATTATATCATTTCCACTCCCGCTGTTGTTATGATTGTTAAAAACTTTTCAAGAGAGTAAAATAGAACGAAAGAAAGACAAGGAAAGAGGAGGATTCAGAAGAAGAATACCAGGTAATCATAAAGAACAATATAAACGCAAAGGCGATGATGCTGGGGAGTTTAGTATGTTTGAAAAAAAGAAGAAAAAAAAAATCTTTTTTGGGTTATGTGCGTTGCATTGCTAAACAAAAGTTTGACTGGACGTTTTTCTTGACGATCACTTCTCTCTCTCTCTCTCTCTGAATTTAGCTACAGGACCACTACTACTTGGTGGGCAGTATTGGGTAGGCTGAGACAGTCGGCAATCAAATAAGAATGTGAACAGAATCAAAGGAATTTTTCGTCCGCGGAGAAGATGATAATGATGATGTTCCATCTAAATACCTCTTTTTCTTCATATAAATATGCCCAGCAAAGAAAAAAGTAGTTATTCCGTGCTCGATGATGATCCTCACCACAAGTCCAGTTTCAGTCGTGTTGTTACCTACAGAAAATTTTTTACCTTCTTAAAATACCAAATAAAGAACAAGTCCCCCTGTGAATTCCCATGTGCTTTTGTTGCTGCTGCTGCTGCGGCGAGCTTCATCCTCATCATCCTCCTCTTCTCAAAAATTTACATGTTACGAAGAATGCGTAAGGAGTATAAAAAAAGGCTTTGATAAAAAGACGATAGTGTGTTCAATTCCTACCTGAAATTGTGTAGTGTATCTGCATATATAAATCGTGTGTGCCTCCTTGCCTACATGTACGCTTTTTAAGTGAGCGCGCACCGTTACGAGATTAATATATCGAAAAAATACTAATAAATAAAAATAAAAATGGTACGTTGTTGTGTGCATGTTTCTTTGCTGCATCATTGCAGTCATGTTCGCGTTTGTAAGGGGTAATATTTATCTGTTCTACCCATATTTATGTGTTAACTTTGTGGTTTGCTTGTTACAATGTAACATATAATTTAAAGAGTCATACAAGTATCTATTTTACCACTTGGTTTACTCACCACCACCACCACAACACCGGTATATCCAAGTTAAGTATAGAGGAGGTTGAAAAGATGGGCACTACACCTGAGCTCAGAGGAGGACCTGAAGGAGTGGCCATATGCCCACATTCCCAATCCTTTTCCCGTCACATCTCTTCTCCATAATAATCATACTGTGTGATACCTCCGAGGTATACGTACAAAAGCACAGAGGATCGTATATAATACCTACATACATAATACATGTACACATATTTACAAATGCAGGTAGTCATACACATGCGACGATGAATTACACATTTTAACCAAAAAGGCAATACACAACAAAGTATGTAGAAAAAGCAGTGACCAGAAAAAATGTATACGTGCACGCTATAATAGCGCTACACAACTATATAACAACTTGGTTTCTTTGCTGGGCTGCTGCTGCTTGCTAGCTGTTTAGAAGGTTTACAAGAGGGGAAAAATTCTCGTCTGAAAAAGCTTGAGGCAACTTCTTATGAACATGGTGCTTGGCTTCCCTGCTCCTCCGTTGTTGTTGGGTTGTACAAAGAAACCTGGTTTCCATCCATCTACCACCGTACCAGCAGCAGCAGCACGATGAAATATCCAGCGGAGGAGCATACAAAAATGGACTGCCAACAACCGCTACCAAAAAACCAGTATTCGTGGGCAGCTCCTTTCAACCCCAACTTTTCCAGGCAGATGGCATACGTAAACCATTTTCTCTGAAATCGGTCAGGGCAAAAAAAAACTTGTAAAATACCGAAATACCAATACCAGCGTGTTTCTCGCGATATACGACGCGGTGTCTCTCTCTACAAGTTTATGTAGCAATATTGTAGTGGTATCGCCTCTCATCCTGCTGTGCCTTTTCCTGATAATGAGCTGCCTATATTTCACTTTTATAATCTCTGCTGTTGAACTTGACTCATTCGTTCCTGAAATCCAATTGTAAAAAAATCTAATATATTATTTTTGCGTGCTTGTGGTGTGGCTACACAAAAATATTGCCGAATGGTAGCAGAACTGCAGGGGGAAAATAGGGAAAATGTGTATAAATCTACTTTAATCTACTGCCAGTATTGCCATCTAAGACGCTGCTGCTTGCTGCAAAAATGCAATATTATATTGGCGTGCTTTAGTATGTTTCTTTTCACCGCAATATCAACTAAACTATGCAGCAGCAGCAACCCTACGTGACGTTTTCCAAGTAAAGTAGTCTTTTTTATAAAAGAATGGAAAAAGGATGCTATAAGTAACAGAGAGGAACTGTTTATACAGCCATTATTACATAATATTCTAGTGGTCTTGTAGCACAGCAAGTTGCAGATTTTTTGCCACTTTTTCACACTTTTCTAGCAACTGGCTATATATATTTATATATGAATGTGTGTGTGTGGGTATGCGTTCCCTGCACATTGCAAATACTCATTCCTTTTTTCGCGCGCGCTCTTCGTCTTCCTTCTCGCAGAAGAATTATGGGTTTCAAATTGCAATCCACAAATTATCCTTTCTTCTCCCCTTTTTGCACCCAACTGAACTTTGACGTTCGTTCACGTTAGTTATAATCATAGACGACGACGTGTGCATGTGCGGGAATAAATACATTTTATACTTGAGTGCAGCAAAAAATACGCACGTTTTTTTGCTATTTTTTTGCTTTATGGTGGTTGTGGTAGCATTGCACACATCACCAATATATTTTATAATAATCATCATCGTCATCATTATTTTCATCATCCTGATAAAAAAGATTATAATTTTTTTGCCATTTTATAAAGCGTTCTTTCATAAATATCGTAAATCGTTTTTATTTTATTTTTATCGTTTCATAGAAGCACACAGGCATGCAGTAAAGTACCACAACACAACACGTCTGCGATAGTGCTCAGAGGGAAAATAAAGTGGTAGCAGACTTCGTTAGCGGGGAACATAATAATTTTCATTGCTTCCCATTAATAATATTTCTAACAAGATAAATTGTTAGATCAAGCAGGATTCATGATTTGTGGGATGAAAGTGAAAAAATTAAAATATAATGTGCTAAATTGAGTGAGACCCTGACTGGTTTTATGCATTGTTTTTTTGTCTTTTTCAAAAAAATATATATTTTTCTTCTTCATGACTCTAATCATTTATAGTATCTGTGTAGCATCTAGCGCAACAGACATACCAGTGCAAACTTTGTTGAGGCTTTCTGTCTCTCTCTCTGGTTTTACTTTTATACAGCAGCAGCAGGTGAGATTTATTTGGTCATTTTGTCAAATTTAAGTCAAACAGAAAGGCATGTTTAAATTAAAACTGGAATTGTGAAACATGAATAACGACTGATTTTAAGTAGGTATTTAATGCGCCGCGCTGTGTCTTTCTTCAAGAGGAGCTGCTATCAGCTTGTATTAATTTACACGATAAATGAATGCCCTGTTGCAGATAATCGTGTTGGTGCTTACAGACATGAACTAAAGATACAATACACATTTTTGACTTTGAAAAAAAATTAATGCCTACCTCAGTACATAAAACAAAAAAGTCATTGTCTTGCTTTTTTATCTTGGCTCTTCTGCTGCTTGTTTTTTCAATTACCAATTCCATTCACAAATTGTTTGCATTTCGCTGCATTCCTCGAGGAATTGGCAAATCCGTCTCTAATCTGTTCTGTACAACTAAACACGCTTAAAGGACATCCTGATCATGCTAGTAGTAGTCGTAGTGGTCTGATCCTGATCTTTTAGTGCCTTTTCTTATTAGCACCAATTTATTGGATATTTTTGCTGTAGACATAAATTCAAGAGGACAGATTGTACACAAAAAATATAAACGTGTTGTATGCAAACATCAGTTTGCCGGTTGACTCTGTGCAGCATTACATTACATGACTCTACCTAGACAAAAGGTAGAGATAATGCAAGTGGACATTCTGGTTGAGTTGACGAAGAAGACGAAGATGATGATGACGATGATGATGAACAGGATAATAAAATACAAGATGTGTCATGGATTATGGTAAAGAAGCGACATGAGAGGCAATATAGATAGACAATAATATGTAAATTACTCGGTTGTGATGTAATAATAACATATTTTTATTTCGTACACACACGCACACACGAAGAGAGAGAGGGATTATCATATCATCAATATCATATTATCATATCCTGATTTGTGCCATTGAAAAGCTTGAAAGATACAGATCGTCAATCTGTAGAAATAACTCATAGAGTAGTTATCATTATCATCATCAACATCAGTTTGAAGAGAAAAATGAAGCTCACCAGTTACCAATATCTCGATATTATTGCATTTTTAGAGTGTTATTTATTTTTAATTTTCAACTTAAACTTGACAAATTGTGTAATAGCATATCGGTTGACTGGGATTATTTTACGGACTTGTGCACGCAAATCTCCTGTGCTGTTGTTGATCTGTCATTTTGCATACTATTTGTAAATATGCTGTCACTGTTAGCAATTTTTGTGGCAACGACGGCAGGGCTGGTTTTCGGGGTGCAGTTTCTTGAACAGAACTTATATAAAATATGTGTAGGTATGTGTGTGTATATATGTTGGCTGACAATGAGTAGGGCCGTATATCATGATAGCATGCAAAGAAGCATTCAATTTATTTTTTAGTATTGAGGAATGGGACTGCTGGCTGAGATTATTTGCACTGCGTTATGTTAAAATACCAGGATGATGATGTTGTTGCTGCTGTTGCTGCTAATCAGACGCTCGACTAACGACTTTGCGTTTTACAACAACATGACTTTTGGGAAGATGAATGGGACAAGGTGTAGTAGTATCAGCGTGTAACAAGGGTTATAACAACGACATTGGGATAAAAAGAGCAGGTTTATTTACAAAGGAGCAAGTAATGGAGCAAACAGTTCTTTCCTTCATTTCGAAAAAGGGGTCTATACATGTTTAAAATAATTTTTGTTTATTTTTCTGTAAAAAAAAAAGTTGTACAGAAAACAGAAATCCACCATATTCGGGACATTACCACTAATTATTTATGAAAACTTATTCGGTTTTTAGTTCAAAAGGACGACAATGACCTAATATAAAGCACGAATAAGTGGCACCGTCAATCACATTCGCTTTCATTTACTCCGCGTGGTAATTTTGTATTGGGGTTGTTACAATTATGTTTATTATAATTAAGGGGCTATTGCGAGTTACTCTATATTCAAATGAAATCGTCATGTTCAATTTATTTGAATGTCTAATTTATGTAAAAATATTGACAAGTATCCAGTTTCGAGGATTGATTATATATCCTTAGACCAGACGACGCGTATCCACACACAACTCATCATGTAATGGCAAGGGTGCTACAGCAGTAAAAGACTAAAGTACCCATTAAACTCTCACTTTTACCCTGATGACATACTAATAATGTGAAGAAAAACATAAACATAATTTTTTTTGCAACATACTTATAGTTTGTGTATCCATCATGCATTGAGCTCGTTTGACTTTTGCTGGCGCTGTTGTTGGACTATTCATTTTGGCGCAATTATTGTGCGTTGCGGCCAACATTGTAAAAATGTGTACAAAACGGAGTACTTACAAATTTACTTCCCAAGTATTTACGTTAACACCACTACCAGCACCCAGATCAAATTCAGGAAAGTGTGTGTATCTACATATACTTACGTACTTACTAGTACACACACAGACACAAACTTACACAAGAACGAAATAAATTACATCTTAAAAGAGGGAGCAATAAAACTGCCAAACATGTTGTGGTTGATGGGACACGATGGCTACATTTATGTTTTTCGGTGTGTTTTCTCGCAGGGCGTCTCACTGACTTTTTCCCATTTTTTCACCGTTTCGCTACCGTCTTCATTTGTAAGTTAAGTCGCCCAGTACGTAGTGTGTGTATTTGTATATATTTCTCTTTTTGTGATGCTGATGATGATGGTGATCAATGTCTCCTAAAAACTCCCCGAAAGCTTCTTTTATACCAGCACCGCCATTATACTACCAGCATTTTTTTCTGCCTTTAATTTCTTGTGAGTATTTACTTTAAATAATAAAAACAGAAAGAAGTGCATTCATTCAGAAAAACATCTTGTTTAGTGCTAGTTCTGTCTCCTCCCACCATACTCTCCTGCTATGCTGTAATCCTTTTCCATTCGTATAATTATTCTCTCGTAAATAAAAACGCAAATTCCCTTTTAAATAACTTCGCCCTCTCCTCCGGGACTAATACTATCTGTCGCCAGTCGCCCATTTTTGTACTCCCAACACAGTTTAAATCTCTATCTTATACTCGCCAGTTATTATTATTTTTTTATATATAAATATAAAATATTTTCCTTTGGCCACTGGTCATTTTGGCAAAAACGCAAAAAAGGAGAAGCTGCTCCCTCGCTTTTCTTCCCCTTCCTTGGAAAAATATATTATTTTTTTCTCTCATTTTGTATTAGTTTTTTTCGTAAAGTTAACTAACAACTTTATTCATTCATCGTTGGTCAGAATATAATTGCAGACAGGACATGCTGGAGTGCCATTGCATGCAGTTCTTATCTCTCTCTCTCTCTCTCTCTCTCTGAGGTACAACTTATCAGTGAAATATGTGCCCACACAAGAACTACAAGAATCACATGAAAATATACTTTACAATAATCATTATCATTCTAATAGTAATCATGTGTGCACAATTCAACATTTTATTCACGGCTGTGTATCCTACATGTATACAGCCCGTCTCACAAATAGGAAATTGGGCTCATTTCCTCTGATTCTGATTAAAATTATTATACCTAACTGCTGTTGTTGCACCGACTACTGCTTCTGCTGCTGCTGCTGTCGCTGGCTGACGTGAGCAAGCCAAATTTTAACCATCATTAACCAAATGATGCCAACTTGTTCTTGTGTGCGTTTGGTTGGTAACCCGTGAATTATCATATACAAGCAGTTCACAGCACACTTATTACTATAATGCTTAATGATTGTTATTATTATCGTGTCTCATCTTATCCCTCTCATTTTTTTTCTTGGTCGACCACTACACACGATTCTACTTGCAAGTTCATCATCATGCATACTGCGCACTATAGTAATCTTGTAAAAAAATCAGGAAAACGACATGAGAGAGACCTCGGTTTCATTTTCAATCCTTTTCGCCTTTTCCTTCAGCTATTAACCACTACTGCTACTACTCCTGTTGCACTGTTGCTCGTTACACGAACAAATAAAAGCCCTTTTTGTTAAGGGATAATGTGTCCGTTTTCCCAATGACCATTCATATTCCTACACAGAAGTAACTACAAATATAAGCAGCTCTTCAACAAGAAACCCATTTTCCTTTATTGTTGATGCTTGACCATCATTGTCGTCATCATCCTCCTCATTGTCAAGTGCATACGAAGCTGGAAGAGAACAGTGAAACTATTTCATTTACCGCGGCTGCTGGTGTGCTGCTACTTTGCTGATTATCATTTATTGTTGTGATTGCGATAAATGGTTTATAAGTCCACTAATTCTAATAGCCCATGTACTAAGATAGGCATACACAGCCTTCATATAGATTATATTGTTATATATAGGTATATCGGTATAGGTAAATGAAAGTTGTACAAGTGCTACCTACACACACACAACTAGGAGGCTTGTCTATGTCACCTATAAAAACCTTTTTATTATGTATATCAACTACTGCTAATGGTCAATCTCGCTATCTTTATATTACGCATAAAATGAGCCATAACGCCAGCGAGAGAATGATATCCAGTTTTTAGTTGGCCATCCGAAGAAAATTATTATCACGGCTGTTAACGATATTTTGGATGGATGGTGAGCAGAGAGAGAGAGAGAGACTTGCCTTAACTTTTTCTGTGGCGAGAGACGATGTGAGATGCCTACGTACAGTCAACCTTTTGGAATGTACATTTGGTAGGCATTATTATTATTATTATTACAACTGCCCATGTGTCAAATAAATGGCTTGTCTCTGTCTTGTTCTTATTATGAAGCTACACAATTTTCTTCTGTTGTTGTCGTTCTCCTCTCGTAATGTAACACAAAAAAGGTTTGTTGTTGTTGTCCAATGATGATTATTATTATGACTATTGTTATTATTATGGGACAAGTCAAGTTCCCTCACTCAGTCAGTCAGTCAAACATGCACGCTTTGTATTTTCTATGTACGCTGTACATCTTTCTCTGTATGTAAAGCTGCCTCGTTTACGACCATTTCCATGTGACAAGAATCGTCTTATTATGAGCATTCTTATTGACCATTCAAGAAAAAAAACTTGTCCTTAATGAGCGTTTTTCTCTCTCCTCTCATTCAACCAGTTAGTCTGTCGAATGGGAGAGAGATGAACAGGGAGAACGCAGGGGCTGTTGTGCTTCCTTTTAGAATCAACGCTCTAGTATGGTCAACCAACAACAAACGCTGGTATCTGCCTCTCTCTCCAAAGTCAAATAGTCAAAATACAGAGTTACATTTGTAATTTTGGTGGATGTAACTACTAATAATATCTGTATCGGTCACAGTCATGTCGTGTCAGATATGTATTCTGCATCTTGCATGTTATACGATCAGATTAGTCGTGTATTTAATTCGCCGGTCCACTTGACGAAACCGTGCATTATTATATTTATACCTGATAATGTTTCCCATTGAAGCATGATTGATGCCAAGAGTGAGTGGCGTGTTGAAGACCGACAGAAAAGGAGTATGAGAGAGAAAAAAATCAAAGTACACATGACCATTTTAACAACTTGTCCTTTTCCCTTCATCTTCACGCAAAATCTTGCAGAGAATTTAAATTGTTTGTTTTGTCAGAAACGTCTTTGTGGGCAGTTATTCATTAAAAACCTGAAAAAATCTGGGGAGTGAGTAGAAAATAAGAAAAAAGGGTTCTGTTAAAATGGGGGTGATGATGACGACAACGATATGCTGTATGACTACGTGTGTATACGGATCTACTCCTGTTGGTTCTTTGTTGACAGGACGAGTAAAAGACACGAAAAAGGGAAAGAATGCCACTTTTTCTAGCTTTTACTTGGAGAAGTGGAAGAATGAGCAGAAATTCTTGGAGGTAGCTAAACCTATTACGAAGCGACTCTCGTTTAAGAAAAATGTATGATGTCGGGGGTATAAGAGAAGAGGAAAATGATGTCGCTGCTGCTGCTAGTGGTGCTGCTTCTGACGACGACAATGACGGCGACGACAATGATGATGATGATGATGGTGTGGTGGTAGTTGGTGTATTTTTATTGTTATGATTATTGTTATTATGCACGTTTGAATGGGCACATAAAATGTGCGTAGGAAGGAGTCACAGGCTAGGCAGGCTTACGTGTGGTGATGGCGGAGCAGAAGAAAAAACACAATTGGTTTTTGTTGTTGACCTTTATACCTCTTTAGCGTGACATGAGCTAGTATAATAACATTTCCAGAATGCGAATGACTGACTGAGATTGGATGTTTTTGGAAAAGCAGATGAGATGACTGACTACACACCATCACGATGGCCTTTTGTGTGCGAGCGGAGGGAAATGAATGAAATTTTTATCAGAGTAACAAGAGCATAAAATGAGATAAGAAGTAATTGTAAGGGTTTTATAGGGAAGATATTTCAACAGTCGTGGTAATAGTAGTAGCTACATGAGGTAGCTCTGCAGCGGTAATAATAAATAGGAATGGTCATCAAGATAATCTGGTTGAAAAAGCGACGCTCATGATGACTCACAGAAATGAGCATGATTTGGAGACTAAGAATGATGAGACGTCAAGATGAGTGTAATAAACGTCTTTACAGCTAGCCAGGTGAGGTGGTAGTGGTGGTGTGCCGCTTTCTTTATGGCAAATTTTATACATCTTGGGATTGCGATAAAGTATAAGTACAAAAAGGGCTAAAGGAAAGGTAGTATCGTAATGAGAATGGTTGGAGTGTATCATTTTCATTATCGTAATTCAATGCGTCTTTATATGGATCATGTTCTTGTGACACTGACAAACATCAAGATGTATGTTTTGTGGGCAAAATGAAAGACACTCATGGAAATTGCACTTATCCTGCCTAACTCGGTGACATTTGATAGACTTGAGTGGGAAACATATTTCTTGGATTTATCCGTTTCGAGGTCTTCAATAGGAGCAATATATGCGTATAGAAATCTCTGTTGGGTATTTATTAGTCAGTTATCATCTTCCCATGTAGTGTAGCTAGTACTAGTGGTTTTTGGGGTAAAGTCAAACATTTGACCGGAAATATCTCGAAACGTCAAGTCGTAATTACGAAACACGTGGACACACAGCTTGTGTAATCTTCTTGTGTTCTCGATTCTATCAACACCCATACTTTAACTGCTGATCTCCCATTTCCGTGCTACCACCACATTTATCGCAAATCCCACAAATTTGACTGATGTCATGTTTCCTTCTTCCTAAGTAAAACCTGACAATGACAACAGTTTTTTTTGCGCATAAAAGCAACACGCTCGAGCGACGCCACACAGCAGCGATATGTCAACCGCTGTTGGCTGCTTTGCTGTCTCTAGTGATCAATGTCACCTTTGACAGCGCCCTGAATATGCAAGATTTAGCGAGCAAGCCAATGTCACTTGGTTTGCTGCGTTCCGCTTCTTCTTCTTCTCTTCTTGTTCGTGGGACAGCAGCAGGACAGGAGGATAATCTTTTTGGATGTGATGAATATCAAAATGGGCTGCACACCACCGGTTGCGTGCTAATCTGCACTTGGCTTTTAATACAGGGGCTTGGTTGGGGGTGATAAAATGCAATCCGAAAAATGATACCATCTCAAAACAAACTTATCATTCTCTCCTCCTCTCCTATCTCCTTTTTTGCATCAGCCAGCATGTGTTACATATTTAAGTAAGTATGTACATATCGGTTTGTATCTCTTCATCTTGATACACATTAACAGACAAGATAGAGGGGAACGGTTTGCGGGAATAAAAATGGCAAACTTTATCACACTTTACTGGCGTCGGTGGCACTCAGATCAACAAAATGCCACAACACACACACATACACACACACGCGCGCTGTTTATTCCCGTCCGCCAAGAAAAACCAGGTAGAATATATGTGCAAACGCAAATAGGCAACAATATCAGTACACATTTTCAAAAATATTCTCGGATAAGAAATGTTTGTAGTTTTTATACTTGTTTTTTTTCTCTCTCTCTTGCTCATGTCTCGTGTCACAGTGACAGGTTGAAAGTGCATTCTTGCTGTGACTGTTGTTGCTTTTTCTTTTCTCGCACCCTTCTGTCCTGTCTTGTAACTAAACTGCAAAAATATTATGCACATTCATTTCTCGAGAAAAAAAAGAAGCTGTTGTGCAAAGAACGTGACAAGTCAAGACTTTTCTCTCTCTCTTTTGGTGCGGGTTGCCAGCCTGGGGAATGGACACATCGCACAAGATTCTCATCCACCCAATAAATTTTAGCATCTTTGTTGATGCGCAAGATTAAAGAAAATGATCATGTTATGAGGATTATCAAATGTCTTCCCCAAAAAGTTTTCTAGAGGAACGGTAAAGTAGCGTAGAAAATTGCAAAATTCTTGGTGTATTTTTCTTTTTTTTAAATTACAAAATCTGTTTTCATTTGATTTTATTCCGAGCATAAATGCTCTCGTAGTATTACAGAGAGAAGCAGACAAGCGGAGAATAAACAGCAGCATTTTTTTAAATAATCTTTTTGACCCCCGTGAAGCCTGTACTGTGTAGCAGCAGTTGTTTTTCCTATTTTTTTTCTTTTTAAAAGTCACCAAACACTTTGAAACTGTCCTTTATTATTATTTTTAATACAATAATAATCATGGTCATCAACATCCTGATTGTCATCTTTTTCCCGTAAAATTTGACAGAGAAAATTGTATAATAACAAAACAACTGCACCAAACACACACACAAGCAACAGTGTATTATTGAGGAACACCTATGTTGACAAAGATGACGGTGATAACAATAATAATAGTAATAACGCGCCCAGGTGAATATTTTTTCGGATGGTTCTCCTCTGCGGCAATAATAATGAGGGGTTCACTTTTCCCCTGTGTTGGGTCATTGTCGCCAGAAGAATCCCTGCAGAAGCATCCGAATCTGACGAGTGCATTACAACGAAATAAATTCTCTTCGTATCGAGTCCGTGTATAAAAAAGGATCTTTCTTTTCAGAAGGAAAAAATTATGATACATCTGTACATATGCACAAAATATTTCTTTAGAAAATGGAAAATATTTTATTTTTTCCCAATGAACACAAAAAAGTATCATGTCTTCTTAACACCAGCGTACACTGCGGTGGGTTGGCACACCAAAAAGCTAAAAAAGAGAACCAAGTGAGATCTCCCGTCACCAAAACACAAAAGCGTCTTTTGCAAAGGTACATATTCTATTTTATAAATTAAAAGAAACGAAGCACGCATTATTCAATGAAGAAAAAAATAACCTGCATGCCAGCTAACATCGATATTTGTGTCCCCCTGAGTGTGTAATATGACGATGATGCCTTTTGTTGTCATCCACATAAAGGAATGCATCATAATATAATATGGACGCACTCATAATATGCCATCATGTTGTTTTGTAGCAAGAAGAAAAAATTGTGAGTGACGGACTGCCGATGATGAGAAGGAAGGGACGTTGACGACGCGGGATGGGACTATTCTCAAGTTATTTTTTGTATTTTGTGTAGTTTTGAAAAAGACTTTTCCCTGGGTACGTCCTGCTGTTTCTAAAAAGAAAACATTTTGTTACATTTAGTTAGATTTGGTTTTTTCTGTAAAAATAGTAAGAAAAAAGGTGATGGGATGCGTTTACTGAGGGATGATGTTGATGGTAACATTTAACTACGTCGCTGGTTGACTGACTGAGGGAGAGAGAGAGAGGGAGAGAAGTGAGAATAGGATTACCGACTGATTATTATTATTAAAGTGTGTATAGATGGGTTGTGTACATATCAAAGTATAATAATCAACATAAATGATACAAGCGTAGTTATAATCGGACTTTCACACAAAATTCATTGACGCATAAAAAATCCATTTACCTTTTTGCCTCTTCACGGGCGTCACAAAAAATTGATATTGAAGGAAAAGAAGACGAGTAAGAAGGCACATTATGAAAAGGAGGACAATAAAGGTTAAAAAAGCCAAGCGAGTCAAGTTCTGTATAAAAAATATTATATAAATACACAACATACATACATGTAGTGCAGAAATACGGTCAATTTTTCTGCCAATGAAAAAGGCATTGATGCTACTCCCCTATATATAAAATGCACAATATTGCATATAATTGCAAATGAAGCTGTACCAGTAAAAAATAGGAAATTATTAATAGAATAAATACATAAATGTAATCACAACAACATGTATTAACTAAAATATAAAGAAATTACAGAGAGGGTCGGTCGAGCTCTTGTTGGCGACACCAATGATTTTCCCAGGGTGCAAGGGCCACACACCACTGTAGCAGCAGCCGCCATCGTCAAAGGACGGACGTCTGTTGCCGCTGGCCCAGCTTTGATGCGTTGTACTACATGAAACGACTAGAAAGAATGGGATTTTTGTAATCCATTTTAAACACCTTTATGTAAATTGGTTTAGTGCATAATGCAGAGCAGCAGAACTACTACCGAACAAAAGACTTCACACCTTGTGCACCTCTTCTTCTGGGTGTACGAACCATGAACCATAAAGAGAGCATCGAAGAAAGAAAAGGCTAATGATTTGGTATTTTAATTCGAATCAACTTTTTTGTGTGTACGTTCAATTCTGGATGACAAGACATATGCTACAATTTTTGATGGTTTGTATTGATGAATGGCTTTTCAATCAAAAAGGTGTGTGTTGCTTTATACAAAACTAAAGTTAGACTTTTATGCAGAAACGATGATAAACGGACATCGACCCATTCGATTCTCCATTGAGTTGTATTTTACGATGTGAAAACATATTTTCAAGCTGTCTGAATATTATTGCAGAATCAGATAATATGATGCATAAAAAATGGAACTATGGGGCTGTATGGACGAAAGCCATGTGAATTTTAAACTGGAGAACGGAAAATCATTTTAATTTTGTGAATTGTGCAAAGGGAATTACACTGTAGCTACTCGAGTTCCACTGCCATGATGATTACTTGGTAAGACGCATATGCATGGCCATGAGTATGGGGAATATAGGAATATTTTTGTAAAAAGTGGATTCTTTGTATATACACTCGATTTTAATGTTTGGAAAATCGACAGCGAATACGTGACCAAATTTTTTTGACATACATTTTCCAAACCACTTAATTATTTTACTTGATTATCTCCTGGAAATGGGCTCAAAAGGTCCATGAGACCACTAAAATAGCGGTGTTGTGTCAACATAAAGCGCAATTTCAGCGAGTATCTGGTTTATTTCATGACTTGATATTTTATTTTCCTTTTTACCCCATTTTGTGAAGGATGAAATCATGAATATTCATACACGATGAGAGCACGCATTTGTAATAGATGGTAATACAAGTAATAATAATAGTAATATCATTAATTTTTTCATTTATTTACAGAAACATAAAATATGGTCGTACCAATTTAAAGACTAAACAACACGTATCATCACATCAAGTTTTTACTTTTTTCCTTGACACGTCACGTCAAAACTGTCTTGTTCTGTTTATACAAAGGTCGAGCGTTTAATAGTATTTTCTTCCTCCATTCCCACCATACAACCATTCTGGTGGTCATTATTCGTAGCATATACATATATATATACCCAGTTATGTTAATGATCTATTGCCGCACACACAAAGACCGACTACAAATATTATTTTTAAAAACGCAAGCAATTATTTACGTTTTTTCTTCAAACTTTTTGTTAATAATCGTTTCCACTGCAGCGTGAATTGCACAACTGCATCGCTTGTTTGTTTAAAAAAAAGTACGAACATCAACTTCAGACACACCACCACCGTGACTTGGACTTGAGCTGTCACTCCTAGAAAAACAGCAGCGAAAAGCTGGCTAATGTATGCATGCATCCTCCATTGCCGTCGTCTTCTTCATTTGGCACTACTACATACATACACACACTTTAATAAAACAACAAAAAATTGAAAATAAAAATTGAAACAACTTGAAGCACAAGCGCACAACTTTGTATAGGCACTGTCTATATAACGTTGTTAAACATACCCCCTTTTAACCTCTATAAATAATCTGTACACTCTCTCTCTCTCTCTCTCTTCTCTGCAACCATCATCATTATTACGATTTTTTGTTATCTGTTACGCCAGCAAAATATTATAAAATATTTTCTTACATTAAATGCTCATTTCCTTTCCTTTCATGTTTGATCTGAAACGACGACATCAACAACACACGACGACTACAACGTTATTATGACGCTGATGAACTCATCATATCACATAATGTGATCTTCCCCACAACACTAATAAGCAGATTATTAACAAGGCCAACTGGCTTAGACGATGATGACTAACTTGCCTGTGTGCCTTCTCTCTGACGATAATAAACCAACCAACGCAGCAACGCGTACATTTTGACGTTACTGCTAGTTTTTTCTCTCTTCGTTTTGTATGTGTGGTCTCAGGTCTCATGATAGTCATGTAATTTTTTTAGAAACGTCAACAGTCGTACATATATGCACATTTAAAATGGCTTATTGACTAAATTCCCATTTTTTTGGGACATGAAATGTCTTTGGTGCATACCTACACATGCCTGCTCACATTTTAAAAATCCCACTAATAAAAAAGTCGCTTTTTCATATCATTACCCTTTTTTGTCGTCATTACCATCAATTTAAAGTTTATTCCTGGGCTCGTCATCACTGTGCTCTTTTCTCCCTGTAAGTACACGTCTATGTGCTTCATCATCATATGACTACATATAATACGTGTAGGCACAATATGGCCATGTATTTCAGGGAAACTCGAGAGCAAATGCCAAAAAAGAAGGGAAAGTAAAAAAAAGCTAGCAAAAATAAAAAATGTACAAGTACGTGCGTTGTTGTTGTAGAAAGAAGAAAAAGAGAGGAGTAGAGCACACGCGTCGCCGTCGTTTTGAATCGTCGAGTCGAGTGATCGGATTTGATGAGGATGTCTGTCTCCTATCGACCTGCCTGCCTGCTACTTACTGCACACATACAACAGAGAAACAGCCGTCGTGGAAGAACCACCGACTACTAGAGTACACTGTTAGTAGGTACTACACACTTGCTACTACTTTACTTTTTTTTACAGAGTCTCATGTTGTAACATTTTGCCATCAAGATATCAAGAGCATGCCATCCATGAGATGCTGCCGTGTAGACGAGGAAGATGACGATAAGTACCCCGATATTACGTATAGCTTTCTGGATTCTTTTTTCGTGGTTGTCTATGTAGTATTTTTTGAAGACGGCGCTTTTTATCCAGAAAAAAGTACCGAGAGGACGACCACGGCGGCGGTGATACGAATGGCAAATGAATTGTAAGGAGGAGACCAACTTCCACCGTGTATGAAGTTTCCTGATAAGTAATACGACCACGCTGCGCTGCTGCTGCTGCTGCTGCCGCTGTGTGTGCTGGAGGTTCAAATGCCATCGCATTATGTATGTCCAGTAAAGTGGTTGTCTCTCTACTTTACTGCTACTGCCTATATGGTGTCTCTCTCTCTCTCGGTATATTTAATAGCCGTCGCGCTTCCTAATATGATTACTTTTCGGCGATTACATGAAATCTACTCCGATGCGGTATTATGTGCATTGTAAAAGAGAGCGAAAGAGGGAGAGAGAGAGAGAGAGAGCGCGCGCGAATGAATTGAAGCGATGATATATAAAAGTAGTGATGTTCAATGCATTTGTGATAGAATGCCCTCCAGTCAACATTTCCATTCTTTATCCTTTTATCATTATCAGTTTCCTCGCTCTCGTTCCAATGCACGTATATACGTAGTCTTTGACTCTGCTCTTTTCCCTGTTTTTAAAAGCTGAAAAGTCAAAAAATCACTCAATATATCAAGTTTTTCTTTTTTCTCCTTCTTTGATGTGCTACTCTCTCCCTGGAATGGATAGACTGGGACAGATTCTTCTTTCTGTCTGTACTCCACACACGGTATTCAAACGTCCATGTTTCTTTCATGTTGGTTGTTTCTCGTTCGTTGTTCCATCGTCATCATTCTCATCCGCCGGCACACACACATACTCTGCACAGGAACAGGATGACGACGAGGATGATGTGATGAGGAGGAGAAGGGAGGCTGATGCTGTTGATGATGATGATGATGATCATGATGAAAAAGACGACGACGGTTTTACACAAACTAAAACTTCTTCTTTTTTTGCTTCCAGCTTATTTGATCCTTTGACTTGCTTTCAATTTTCTATTTGGACTGCTGCTTGTCTGTCTGTCATTGATTGATTTCTCCTTTTCCCCCTTCTCCCTTTTTTACAAAAAAATAACATACATGCCAGCTTCTACCTACTTCCATTTCATACACTTAGCGATGCATTGAATGCAGTGAGTGAGTGTGTTGCTTTGCGAAGTTCTTTCTTTTACAGAGAGTACCCCCATTTGACTTGACTTTGATTCTAGGTGCCTATGAGCATGAATTTTCCAGTAAAATACGGGTGTGCAACGAGTGGTGCAGTAAGTTTGTGTTCGTCGGGTTTTATCTTCGGAGCAAACGCTGCTATGCCTATTACCTTATCACACATGTCAGGAAAGAGAGAGAGAGAGAGAGAGAGAGTGTGTAGTAAATAGGTATACTGAAATGGAATCAGGGAAAATGTGTTCTCCAAAAAGTAGCTCGACTTATTGGCTTTTTTGGTTAATGTAGACCAGAACTAAGATAAAGCTGCGCATATAATGCCGCGGTACTCTATACACCAGCCTCGTCTTCAATAACATAAACCAAAGTCTTGTCTTCTTCCCATTTTTCTATATCGGCTTTTCTCCTTCATTTCATCTTAATATTGTCAGCCAAAAGGAGAACCAATTCGATATAGTAGTTCCATCCTGTAATAATATTACGAGAGAGAGGCTTTATATGATGTGTGGGTGAGAAAATGAATGAAGGGATCAGTAGCAAAAAGGCGACAGAAGCAACAACAGAGCAAAAAGCTCATCATCGTCTTGTTTCTTGTAACGAACCTCCGACCGACAAGTTTCTTCACGTCGGAAACATGTAATAAGGATGGATAATAAGATGGTGTACAAGAGATAGACGCATACCTATGCATACATCTATTATGATGATTTATCTCTGCATTTCTAGCTATATCTACTTTCATTGTTAGCTCAAGATGATACACTCGTTCTGTGAAGGTGCTTATAATAATACGTATTGGTATATAGGCTTCCTACACACAATGTAGGAAAACGGATAAGAAGAAAATACAATCTACATTTTTTCAACAAAGCAGAAAGACAAGTAAACAGACAACAGGATCAAGGGAAAGAAAGACAGCAGACACATGACTATGCAGAGCAGAGAGAGAGAGAGGATGTATGCAAGTAGGCATGTATTGGTGTTACCAGAAGCCTGTGTGAATCTACTTAAAAGAAATCACTTGAAAAAAAGTTGATGGGATATACGAAAGGAATATCATCATGTCGAAAAGATTTATTTTCTTGGAGAAAAATCATCAATCAATGAATCCAACAAGCTATATGCGTAGGTACGATCTGTTCTTAGGTGCATATTGCGAAGCGTCATGTATAAAAAAAGACAGGCAGTAAAGGAGAAGTCCTCCTTTGATTCTGGAAAAAAGCATAAAAAATATTATAAAATGAATGATTGGCGGTTTCTGTGGTGGTTGTTGGCTGTTGGTTTGACGTAAAATATCAATCTACTCCTCTCTCCCGTCTACTCTCTATCCTTTTCTTATTAAAATACACGTCATCTCTCTCTCTCTTTACCGTTCTCTTGTTATTTTATTTTTCATGAAGACACAAGAATGTTTTAGGTAAACAAGGCGAAAATCACTTTTTTGTCTAGGGATATCTATCTGTATACACCGATTGCTGAGACGGCAGGGAAAAGTTCATTTTTAGGATCATGTCATGTCACCCGGAACAGCTAGAAAAGCCAAACTACCACATCACACAGGCAACAGAAAGGCTAATCTTCCTATTCCTTTGCTAAAAAAATAAAATAGTTTCTGGCACTTGGCAGCTTTCTGGAGATTCGTCTTTCTTCTCTCTAAAAAATCGCGCTGTTTAGCCTGTCACTCTTTTGCCACTTTTTGTTTCATTATTCGTACAACACACACACAGACACATATGCACACACAACAACCTCTAACGACCCACCAGACGAGGCAGCAGCGCAGCAGCGCAGCAGCAGCGGCAGCATCACCAAGTCAAGTACACGTCATGTCAACGTTTGGGTCAAAAGTGTTAAATCCAATCTTCAATGTACATCTCGTTGGGAAGTAAGTGATGCTGCTGCTGCTGCTGCTGTGATGGTGGTGGTGGGGAATGTGCTAAAGTTAAAATAAGGCAACAGTTCCGTTTCCTTCTCCTCTTCCAGCTGATGACGGCGATCCTGCTGCTGCTGCTGATGATGACGATGAAGACGAAGAAGTAAAATCAAAAGTGACGACAGCAAGAAGGCAGGCAGCAGCAGAGCATCATTTGTCCCGTCAATCCGGATGTCACTTTTTTGAACGTTTTTCGTACACACACCGAGTGAAGGAGGCAGGTCATAGAGAAGAGAAGGGATAAAAGAGGGAAAGAGGGAAAAGAGAAAAGAAATTGACTATCAATTTGTCATTTTCTCACTTCATCAACTCTTTTAGTCAATATTGCTTAACAGCACTATCATCAGCAGCAGCAGTCTACCAGCCTCCCTACCAGGAGCAGTGTGTACAAAAAAACATATCAGCAAAGTGCACACACACACATACTCGTATTCACCGACTGTGAAAAAGTTTTTATTTTTGACTGACATGACATGACTTGGATGACTTTGCTTTTGTTACACAACTTTAGTCAGAGAAGATACTACTACATACTATTACCACTGCCACTCTCTCCTACTCGGTGGTGAGGGAACCTGACTGACTGACAGAAAGAGCTGAAGGTGTTCTTGTTGTGGTTTGGTATTTTGGCTAAAGAGGATTTAGCGGTGGCAGTTGTAGTGGCATCATTCTTCTTCTTCATCATCCTCATCATCATGTCATGATACATAATATAGACACACAGGGTACATAATATTGTATAAATGAATGATTGACCGTCCGTCACTCAACTCGCAGCAGTGTAGTTTTTCCCGCAGTCAGACACAAGAGTGGAAAAAAGTCAGTCAGTCAGTAAGGCAGTAGGGAACATGCTTATCATCATCAGCACCAGCAGCAGCCTCGTTTGTGCAATGCAATGACGAGGATGAATGAATTTACGAGGAAAAATTTCAATGGATAAAGCTAACCCGGCTATAAGGGAGTAATATGTACCACCACAAGTAGACAAACGCATTGAGGAAATTCACCGCCTCCTTTTTACAAATAAGTGTATTTACTCCCCGAAAAGTTATTTTTCATCAAAGCTAATCACTGCATGTGAGAAGAAATATATGACAGGACGATGACGACGACCAATGATGATGATGATGATGATCAACATTAGAATGGCTGGGGAAGGTACACACCGGTTGTAAGAGGGAGACAGAGAGAGAGAGAGAGAGAATGAGTGTGTGCCAACGAACGACCTTGCAAGTGTCAAGCAAAAAACTTAATGATTTACTGTTGATAGCTTAAGAGAGAGAAAGAAAGAGAGAAATGAGCATGTATACATATTTCCCATAAGGAAAATTACCTCTACACCTATAAAATCTTGTGTATGTCATGAAAACTGGCAGTGTTGTTGCAGTGTGGAGGATGATGACGATGATACTGCACGAAAAGTAACAATATATCGGAAGGATTCTGCTGCTGAGAGAAGGACGACAGAGAAATATTTGTTATTGAGTATATACCCAAATGGTGAAGAGGTAAATGTGTAGCGTCGTGTAAAGCGGGGTGGTATAGTAATAATGAAGTACGTAATAGTGGGTGTCTCTAGTAGGGGCACGCTGTATGGTGAGGAGAGAGAGAGAGAGAGAGAAAGGCATACATATATAATCATTAATTTTATTCAAGTGACAGTTTGTACAGTTTTATGAACCTTACTGTTATCCCAGCAGCAGCAGCAGAAACTCGACTCTCTTTGTTACTTTTTGCGTTTGCATTTTCCTCGTGTTTTGGAGGATAGGACGGTGGTGTGTGTGGGTAAATGTAGTAATGCAAAAAATGTTATGAGAAATGAAATGAGAAGAGGCGGATGGAGAAGACTAAAAAGTAAAAACTTTTCATTTTACAAGGGAAGATAGTTTGTTTTCTCAGGTTTCCTGGGCGGACAGGAGAGGATAACAATGTGTTACAGCGGACAAGATTTTTTTTCGAGAAGAAGAAAAATATTTTATGCATTTTTCTGTTCTTCTCAAACTTTTTTTGGGGATGTCTTTGCTCTGGAGGAAGGTGTACACATGTTGCAGACGTATATATACTACATCTTTGCTGATTGTCAACGGGCTCGTCAAAGAGAGAAAAGTTGGGCTTTTTAATGACGTTCAAGAAGGAATGGGGGAAACTTTTTTATTTTAAAACTAACCAACTGAGTTGTATAAAAACCACATTAAAGACCTTTTCACCCTACGCCCACAGCAAAACTCTTTAAATAAAAAAAGAAGAAGAAGAAAAACTTTTTTTTTGATTTTTCCTTAAAACTCGAGAAAAAACGAAAATTCCCACCGTTGAAACGAAAGTAAAAGAGAGGGAGGGAGAAAGAGCAGAGAGATGGAACACCACCGCCAGTACCACCAACAACTGCATATTTTCTCATTCATCCATTTTCATCTCATTTCATTCTATTTACTTGTTCGCTCCTTCTCCGCCTTCTCCTCTTTCTCTCCTCTCCTCTTCCATTTTTACTTTCACTTGGGCAACTCTCACCATCCAACCTCTCTACTAGCAAAAGGAGTGCTACTATCATATAATATATACCTAAGTACACAGAAACCCTCAGATACACAAAGACATGGATATAGTTGAGTCCTTTCAAGAGCAAGGGGAACATTTTCAGGTGACAGTTTTATGGTTACGACAGGACATTATGCACGTACGTAAAAACGTAAAACTTCTCTCTCGTTTCTCTCTCTCTCTCATTCTTTTTTATTTAAAAAATACGACCGTGCAAGGAGCAAAAGAAGGAAAGAGAGAGAGAGAAAGAGAGGCAGAGAGCAGAAGAAAGACGAGTGAATGGAAATGACACTCAACTCAAGAAACAAGAAGGATTTTTTTGAAGATAAAATATACCAAACTTATGTACATGCACGTTTACACGTATCTTTAATATGATGCAACATGATATACACACCACCTATGCATACACAATATATAATACGACCAAATGCATGTATGCTCTTATTTTTCTCTGCTGCTGCTGTAAAGAAAATGGGTAAATTGCAAGAGAATGAGGAAGGGAGAAACTATCTCCCTGTGAAAAAATTTTCTCTCGGCTCATATCTTTCAGTGTGTGTTCCCAGGAAAAAGAAGCTTGTGCATAATACATAAAGGCTCAAAGGCTTCTTTTTTCTTCTCTCTCTCTCTCTTCCTTTCTTTCTCCTTAGTTTTTGTAAGAAGAAGCCTTTTTAGTGAAACAAGAAGGAAGAACGGCACTAGCACTACCACCACCACCACCCAAAAATAACATGACCAGGAAAAAGGAAAATAAGCTGGAAAAAAGAGAGAAGAGTCAACGAAAAAGCGAGCGGGAACCAACATCATTTCATCTACGAGAACGACGACGACGACGACGACTACTTCTTCTCTGCACGACGATACGAACAAAAAGGCTCTGAAGCTAGTTGTGAGTTACAAGAGAGAGAGAGAAAAAAAAGTTTTGCTGGTGTGTCGGCAGCAGGAACGGTGATGTTACATATAAAAGCGTAATATATTATAGATATGCTTATGTTATATGAAGGCTTTTATGCAGAATTATAATAAGAAAGGGAGGGCGAGAGAGATGTCTGCAAAACACATACATAATATAGCAATGCCCTGTGAGTGAGTGCTCTCTTTATATATAATGCATATGTTAGGAATGCAAGAGAGAGAGAGAGAGAGAGAGCGAGAGAGAAGGTTATGAAAAGAATGGAGAGCGAGTGAGTAAAGAGAAGCAAAGGAGCGACGAGAACGAGAAGCTAGGCAAGCCATAATAATAATATAGCCTGCTTTTGTAGAGAGCGAGCGAGTTGAGCTTGTTGTGAGACGGGAGAGAGAGAGAGAGACGAGCTGTTTTGTGTGAGAGAGCGAGAGAAGAAATAGTGAACGTGTGAGTGAAGTTTTTGCAGAGTAGTGGGCGCGGATGTGGAATGGGTTGGTGGTTGGCAAGTGGATATTTGTGAGGAAAGGCGTATCCAAGCCAGAGATCACCGCCTTGTTTCTGGTGGCCCCCAAATGGAGTTCTTTTTTCTGACTGTGGAAGATGGAAAGACGAGTTCCTCCTTCTCTTCAACTTTCTGACAGCTTATCCATTAAAAACTTTTCTACAGCTTTACTCGCTCTCTCCCTCTCTCGCGTACACTTACACACACATAACGTATAATATATAATACACACAAACACACACACGTGATATAATAATAGCTTTGGCTTTACCACTACGTCTACTACTTGCTCATGTTGTGTGTGTGTGTCTTGCTGGCTTTGCTTGCTCGTCGCTCCAAAACTCCTTTGCTACCACGTAGTGCAATGCTGTGTGCAGTAAACACACACTCACACATATACACACTTTGTGCTGCGTAAACGTGCTTACATATTATTATATCACTCATACAAAAATCAAACCCAAAGCCAAAAGGCTCTCTGGCTGTCTGCTGATATTCTGGCCAAGAAAGAAATGACTTGTGCATCAAACAAGTACGTATGGATGGCATGCATGTAGCTTTGTCGTTGTAGCCTCTCTCATTTCATCTCTTCTCTCACAGGGGCTCATGTAAGAATGCAGGCAAGAAACAAACACACAAGTTTACTTTTTTTTTGCTGTACTTTTAAAAGGATTGCAAAGATTCTTCGTCATCATCACCGCATTTTGGTGCATGCTTTCATGTACAAAAGGGTATCATCATCATCATCCATAATCCATATATATTATGTCTTACCTTGTTGTACTCATTATGAATGCTAGAATTTTAGCTATTGAGAGACTGGTTAGCTCTAGCAAGCGCTATATAGATAGCGGTCTCTATTTCTTCTAGAAAAGATGCAAAAGTAAAAAAATATAAAGAAGAAGAGGGAGAGAGAAGGGCTGATGATTGACAATCTTGTGGCAGTGCACGACGTGCGTCCATGTGTTCCTCGTCTTTTTTGTTTGTTGTTCCTTATAAAGCTTTTCTGCTTCTTATTATCAAATCCTCCAGCAACAGCACCATCATCCGCAGCAGCCCAAGACAGGTCTACGAATAAGAGGTAGAAGAGCAAGCGAGTGAGAAGAAGAACAAGAAGAAAAAAACTTGATCTTTTTTCTTGTTGAGTAGACCAGCGTATAGGAGCAGCGTGTGTGTGTAGAGAGCGTTTTATACACGGCACGGAATCATCAGCAGACAAACGCACACACACACACTCACACACGAGAAGAGATATAGCCATATAATTTAACAAGCTCGTTTATATACTTTGTACACTTTTATTTTACACCAATAACAATACCCATTATCGTCATCATTATCATCAGCATCATCATCAGCACCGTCGTCGTCGTCATCGTCGTCATTGTTGGGTACCCTCAAAACATTAAAAGCCCAACAGTTTGAACATTTTTCACGTCAGATAGTGCTCCAGTGGCCCTATTTAGATTTGAGGGAGAAGTAAAAGGAAGACAAAGTGGTGGTGGTGGTTTAGAGGAAAAGAGTGCCAGAGAGCCATTGCCTGTTTTTGGCTAGACATTCATAGAGAAATATATTATTCCTTACTTCTTCCACTCTCTCTCTTGTTACTACTACTACTACTATATCACCTATCATTAATCATCCGTACCGGCTTTTTTATTACCATCATCATCATTATACATACACCACGTTTTCAGGGTATACTTGACTGTGTTGCCGCTTTTATTTCCAGCTGTCTTTTTTAATTCTCCTTTTACACACACTTACTCACACACAAAAGCAAAAAAAGTGCAAAAATATCATTATTGCTCTTTTTGTGCGTGAAAAGTGCATTGCACCTGCTGCAGCAGGGTGCGTAATAACAGCTATCATCACTGACATCCTCCGTGTGCTGACACAGTAGTAGAGAAAAGCTCAGAAAGACATTAATCTGACACTGATCACTTTTGCTGATCAGAAAAGCATAAAAAAATCTAATAATATAATATACGATGTGACAAGAATAAGCCTTCTTAATTTGACAACAAATTGTACACGACTTTTGAAGGTCCACATACACACGTCCGTCCCAAATAATGTTTTCAGTTTTCGGGGAAATCTGACACAAGCCTCATTACCCGTCATTTGCACCGTCGTATACGATAAAACCCGTCAACCCTCCAAAAAATATAACGTACTTTGTATCTATCTGCACACCGTTTGTTTTTACCATTTTTCTCTCGGTTTCGCTTAATTTTGACTGGTCTGGGGCAGCCCGATATTTTTCTTAATAATGCCAACCAACTTATTTGTGCATTGTTGCAATCTCCCCTATTTATAGCTTTCGTACCCGTCTTGGTGCG
>JAHZNE010002628.1:0-13971 GCA_027744055.1 Callyntrura sp. NNG-2020 | reverse complement strand
ATAATCACAATAATGTCGTACGTTATTTTCACAGCGGGGTCATCCCAACAGGGAAAGCATCGCCGGGCCTCACAGGGGTCAAATTGGGTGAGGAGATTGATTTGTGGTTTTGGAAAGGGTTGGGGCAATATTGAGCCGTCTAGTTGAACTTCGTCTATCATGTGAGTTACGGGGACAGTGTTGTACGCATAAAAACCGGCCAACCTTTTGTCGGTCATGTTGCCTTTGAAGTTGAGTCGTAGCTGGCCACTCTGTTCCAAGAGGGAAGGTTCAAATACCAGGTTGAGAACGCCGCGGTCTTCAACAATGATTTCAGAAGGCTCCTGTCGGTTCAAGGTAACGTCCTCCTCCCAAATGGCCTTTGTAATGATGAGGTCCACTGCATTGACTGTGAGAACACTTGTCGTGTCCACCACCTGAAAAAGAGGCGCATAAAAATTTGCAATTTAGCTTTATTTAACGTGCTACATTGTAACACTTATAACAATAGCAAGTTGTGTGCTTCCCCGGATATGGGCAATATTATTTGCTAACCGCCATTTGAATAATAATGGAGCCCTCAAAGGTCATGTCAGCTAGGTTTGGCTTGAAGCATACTACACAGTGTTTCACGGGTGGAGGAATAAGTCGAAGCGGTTGGGTGGAATCAGCTGCATCTTGTTTTTTCTTTAAATCTGCTTTCCTCTTTGACATTTTTATGGTATTTTCAGTGAATCGTACAAACTTTTCATACAAAACGAGAGATAGTGTTCGGCAGATCCCTGTACAAAACCTTTGAAAACCTTTAAATATTTTAAATTATCCGCTGGAGTTCTTTGGTTTCTTCACATACATTTTACAGCATGAGTCACTCCCTGCATCCCACACTTGCTCCACCCACACCAGTTGTTATCATAAAAATTGATTTCCCTGACAATTCTTGTCAAGGCTGGAATGGAGGTCTTTCTATGGTCCAATAATCGGAGCTTTTTCAAACGATAAACATGCTCCGTTGTTTCGAAAAATGATGCTGACTCCGCCCCAATATTTGACCGCTTACCTCCCTTGGTTCCATTCCATCTCAATAACATAAACGTACCTTCAGTTTTGTCATTGCCGTAGTCGTACATGTCATGAGTCATGATGTCTACAACTCTTTGTTGTTTGATTTAGTGTACACATGAAATTCATACATGGTCTCGTGTAAAATTCATATAATCATAAAAATATATAGCATAGCAGCGCCATTGATGAAGTAACTACACTACATACCGGTGACCAGGCAGCTCTTCTACAGCCAATAAAGAATGCCATAATATATTGTAGTGCAATTAGCACAAAAATACGTCATGTCCAAATCGAAACCATCATTAATTGTTGATAGCGCTATAGCGAGGCTCAATCACGGTGGATTTTCCCAATTGCTAATATTCAACGTAACGTAACTCTAATTTAAGAAGTTCAACTGATCTTACGTGATATTTATATTCTAAATGGAAATGCGCGGTCCGTCAGTAGTCGGTTAGTACGTAAGTCCTCAGTCAGGATAAATTACAACGAACTACAATTACCTTTAATTTTGCCGCTGATTACGTAATCATTAAGTAATCCAAACACATTTTCATTAAAACCCTTCTTCATTTACACTTACGCGACGAGAAAGGGAGCTCGAAAGCGAACAACCTGCCTACACTATTATGCAAATTCCCTTTTATCTTGTTCAATACCTATGAGAAACTGATGACGACATTTCTTGAATACCATGTGAATCCAACTCCATTTTTTCCTTTTTTCCCTGATAGCACAGCATGGTGCTAACCCACCAAGGAAGCTGATAAGCAGACTCGCTTCTACAGTTTCATCTTCACCGCATCAACTCATCTCTGTTAACTACTGTGCATAACGAACAACAAAAAATTTGATGTGTGTCTGACGCATCCAACGTCATTAAATGAGTTGTAAGACGCAATATGATTAATTGTAATGTGCTTGCTTGATACTAATTAATAATGTTTTGATTAGGGACGTTTGGACGTACACGACACGATACGAATCTTTGCTTTTATTTTTTCCTTAACAAAAAGTATTAATTTACTTACAAAGAATATATGCTTACATACAAAGGTCACGTATACATTTGCATTATTTGCCCTTTTTTCAAAGTAAAAAAGCCAGTGGAGTGAACATTGCGTTTGTTTGCGTGTGTACATGTCTGAAATCCTCATACATTTTTTTACTTCAAAACTACAAATTTTTATTTTAGCCACTTTCTTCATCAAAAGTCAGTTCCTGGTGTCTCTCTGTTCTTCAAGTCAAGAATATGTAGTTGGTTACACTTACACGTAAGTACGAAACGAATCTCTATCTGTACCGTCAACAGTGTACACGCACGACTGTACACGGCAAGTACAAAATCATGTACATCATCATCAATAGACCTATGCACTTTTGTTGATGATCTTCACAAAAAAATGAAAAATTTACATGATGCAATCAACACATCTCTTTCATTGATCCTAATTGCGTGTTAAAAAATGATGATGATGCGTGCATCAACCAATCTACAATCACACACAGACACACACATTTGTTTACCTTTCATCGCACTTTCGAATTATTATTAAATAGGATGCCGGCGGTAGTGAAACGGACACTCTTCAAGTTCTTCCGTGGGTTACCCCTATCATTTGAAAATTTATTTACGATGTCTTCGTTTGGAAGATTGCCATCTGGGGTTACTATTTTTTGCGGGGTTAGTTTCTTTGAGGTGCTGCCGCGTCTGAAATATGGTTGGGCCTTTTGAACTTCAAACTCCTTCAGTTTTGGGGAAACTGTCTGCTGTTCTGCGGATGTTTCTGTAAAGGAGGGGGCTGTAGTGACGTTTTTCTCAAGAGATGTTGCAGGTTTGTCAGAACGGGTCTGTTGTAAACGGCGTAATTTGTCTGAAACGCTGGTTTTGTAAGTGCGAAGCACAGGGGCGGCTTGCGGTTCAAAATTTCTCACAGTGGTTGCATTCATTTTGGCAGATAGGAGTTTTCTATTGGGAAAATGAACTTTTATTCGTTGGGGTTTCAAGGTGGAGTGCTGGCCTTGCATAATTTCTACCGCGCTACTACCGTCGGACTCGTCCACGGCTCTCATAATGGTAAATTCTGGTACGGTCCCTTCCATTTCTTCTGGTAAAATCACATCCGACCTGTGATTCTGTAGATGTTGATGTTGCTGTTGGTCGACAGCGTTGTAACTGTTATAACGATTTTTCTTTACAATAAGAATGGGATCATCCTCAGAACTGGCAACGTTATTGTTCAAGTTGGCAGATGAAATTAATTCTGGAATCATTTTTCCTAAGAAGGGGTCACATAATGGTTGAATGCAAGATTCATGCTCGTTTTGTGCATCAAATTGCATTGTATTTTCTTGTCCTATTGGGCGGAGTACTAGTTCTTGAGCACCTTGCTCCACGTCAATGAACTTTGTTGAGTACCCTTTAAACAGCTCTTGTCGTTCTTCGTCCGACGCACTTTTCAACCTTTCCATGTCTTGTGGTCTGATAACAAAAACGTTTAGCATGTTGTCATCAACTGAGGAACTTGGTGCCTCATATCCTTCAACTGGGAGTTGCATATTTGGCGACGCATATCCTTCAACTGGGAGTTGCATATTTGGCGAAGCATATCCTTCAACTGGGAGTTGCATATTTGGTGGAATGTGAGATTCCTCCGATTGTGTCAATAAACCGGCGGTTTCACTTTCTACCCCTGTGGGACTCACAGCTTCTTCTGGCGTGAAGGAAGTAAGCCCCGGAGTGGAATAATATGATGAATGACTTGGGTGAAGTTGAGTTGGAACAAAGTATGATGCAGGTGGTTGACTATCAAGGGATGCTTGCTGCTGTGGATAATACATATGCTGTCCTAACAAATTATTATGACCACTTTCATAGTTAGGAGACACTGCGGACGGTTGCTGGAAGTAGGTAACTTGTGTATGTGGCGGCGGTTGGTGCTGATATCCGGATAGCGTCACTGGCTGTTGTACACGTACAACCGGCGGTAATTTCTGCAGTTTCTGAGGTCGTTGCTGTTGGAGTGGAGACGAGACGGGGTAACTAATTCCGTGTAAAAACAAGTTTTGGGGTTGCGGTGGAACATTTTTAGCTGGTGGTCCCTGAGTGTAAGGAGACACTCCATTTGCTGTCACGTCTGGAGCATAATATATTGAAGGGGAAGCAGAGGCAGGCATTTTGGTGTAATGAGTTCGAATTCCATTGTAAGGGTTGCGTGGAGGTGCCCGCATTCTTGGTGGGGCATGATGATGAGGTAATGCTAATGCAGGTCTTTCAAGTTCATCCTCAAATACGAAAGGTTTGGGTCCATGATGAGGCGGCGAAAAAGGGCGACCAGGACGATTATTGTGCTGGGGTGGCGGAAAATCATGCAGTTGATTATCCGGTGGTGGCGTAGGATAATAAATTTCAATTGGTAACGAGCTAGCCAGCTTGCTCATCAAACCCCGAAATGGGTTTGTTCTTCGAAATCGGTCTGTGCGACGCCAACAGGGAAATAATTATTACATTTTACTTTGAATTTTACATTTCAACATATACTTAAAAAATCAGAGTTTTTTTTACCAACGAAGCCAGACTGTCTCCTTCTCCCCGAAAGTACATTTGCAGGCAAGAAAAGAAAAGTTAAAACTGTGAGCAGCACAATGAACGTTCGCGACCGGTTTATCATTCTGAGGATTATTATGATATTACCGTAATTACTTTATTATTCTTATCGTCCTAAACAGGTATTACAAGAATATAAACAAAAAACGTAGCGCTAGTAAAAACCCAGATGAACTACCGACTTAGCGTAAATAAACTGCCAATAAAGTTATCAAATATATGCAGACCCACACACGAGCTTTTTTACTGCAGCTGCATCGGGATGACGGTCAGCCGACAACACTAAAGGTCGGTAGTCAACTCTTCTCTCAATTTCTTGTAGGGACAAACGCTGCTGTCCAAAAAACTGTTTCTTTCTTGTCATAATTTTTACAAAAGCATACACTAACTGCCCCTACATCGCTTCGTATACTTCTTTCCTCGTTACTTTAATATTCAATATAATTATTACTTGTAATAATTGTTCGGTAGTGCGGAAACTAGTAATAAACTTTTTGGCGACTTTCGTTTTTGTTTTGACTTCTAGTTGGTCGTCTGCACCTTTATAACTTTCTAGTTGATTGATAAACGTACAGGTATGGTGGTTGGTGGTGGTACAGGGTACACAGGATCTGGTTGTATAATATGGTGTGGACGTGTGGATGCAACTACAATAATTATTAGTATGAATATTTTGATAAGTTGCCTGGCTAGGAGGACTGAATCAATCAAAAAGGGAGTCAATTTAGAAGATGATGATGAGGATAATATCTTACAAATGTAATCTGTCAGCTCTTTTTAAAAAATGCAAATCTTCTATGAGAAATTTAAACATTCCTCAAAAAAAATCACACATCCATTCAACATCCGTACACATAAAAAGCAAATCATCTCTTATCGCCAATATCACATCTTTAGATCAACAATCAACTGAGTCAACATCCAACTTGCCACACAACTTTATATAAGACTCTAGCCATCGGAGGTAAAAAAAACTTGCTGCGCGTGATATATGCACACGTCTCTACATCATACATAGTTTGTGATGCAATCCTTTTTATAACTATTTTCATTTTGTTTTGACCTTTAGTAACACGAGCTATAAAATTAGCATAATAGCTGTTCGAAAATGTACTCTAGAGCAGCCATTCAAATGATAGTGGATTTCATGTTAGCAACATTTTGAAGTGGGTACAAGTTATTCATGATTAATGCGGATAAAAATTATGCTACGTTAGAATTTTTTTTATTTTCCGATTATCAAAAGAGATTTTATAAGAGAAGTGCTCGTCATGCGTGTTGCATCAAGACAATTCGTGTTAAATTTAATTCAAAACTACACACTTTTAAGTATGACCTACCTACCACCTTCGCGTCAGTCACGAAACCACGTGTGATTTGTGTGTGAAGTCGAGTCGACAATTTTAAAAGTTTTGACTTGATGAAGCTCCATTCTGAGCTCTTCTTAAAATTAGATATTACTACTTACCTGGAAATGAATCCATTGTGGAGCATTCACATATCAAATTATTTCTCACAGGTCGTCAGAATTATGTCTAAAATAAAAAAAAGGTTGATGAATGATGGAACATGTTTATTTTTCACTTAATGGACAAATCTATGTGCTGCAGCTGAAGAATTGCAGACCAGTTTGCTGTCACTCCTTATCTTCATCTTGTTGCATGCTTAATCTCCATAAAACGGCGAACTCTTTCTTGCAAGCAAATCAAGGAGGCAAACAAAAAATATCGATGATGATGATGGTGATGCTGTTTCGTGTTTCGTATTTTTGTAATACCATGTTTGCATGCATCTTCATGTTTGTACTTAAATCAGAATTGCCTGAGTACATAATTACCGGTTTTGGGAAAATCAGTTTTATATTTTTGTACCTGTGCCAGCGCTGCTGTAATTTAAAATGTAAACCTGAATTGTGTCCCGTGTTGATTCAGTCTCAGAATAGAAATTAGATAGAAAGGACGTGTGGGACCACTTCTAATCTCATTCCCTGGCATCCCAAACTTTGTTTTTTTAGACAGCTTACAAAATGGTTAAAACTTCAGTGATATTATTATTGTGCGCTGGTAGTTTAGTCTCGCACAGTTTTGCAAGGGAGGATAGAAATGATGATGGTCCTTCTTCGGCATCTCCTATCACGGCTTGGGCGCAAGGCGCAGACACACTCACTGGGGAACCTGTAAAACTGTACTTCAAGAAGGAATATGACACTGAAATAGTTCTGCAGGACTTGAAGGATGTGTCAGTACATTGCGAAGCAGAGTTTCCAGTAGAATTGGATTTTAAAAGCCATGGAGTGAGTGTACATTACTATATGAATCCATTTAAACATTTAAGGCAAGAGGGAATATTTTTCTTTAGTAAACTTGAGATTGATGTACAATTTTTTGAAAACTTTTGAAGGGTTTCAAGTTATTAGCGACAGGGTCTGGCTCTTCAAGCAAATCTTTTATGAATGGAACGCATGACATAACGGTGCAAAAATACACGACGTACGCCCATCTCGTGTCCTTGAAGGGATTATACACCGGAATGTACACCTGCCTTGGGAGAAGTTCAGAAAACAAACATAATACAATTTCAGCCTTCATTTTCGTTCCCAGTAAGAAGGATAATTTTAATTGGCTGTTGTCCTGTTTTACCTTGATCTTGATCTTGATAGCATGCTACCCGAAATAATGTTTCTNGTCCTGTTTTACCTTGATCTTGATCTTGATAGCATGCTACCCGAAATAATGTTTCTATTCTAACATGAATTTTATCCCATGAATTTAGCTGATAAATTGTTCATTTCCACCAAGACGGCAGCTATAAGCTTATTAGGACAGAGCCCACTCATCATACGGTGTCCTGTTTCTGATCCAAGTGCAAACGTAACTTTAGTAAAACTTCATGAAGAGGTTAATTAATTTAATTAATGATATCGCTTACGTTTGCTGGTTTAAAAATGCGGAAGTTAAGAAAAGGGGTATTATTATTTGCACCAACAGGATACCATCAAACCTGTACCCGCCGCCACTTACAATCCACGAATTGGGTTCTTTCTAAATGGAACCGAATCCAATGATCCCAATCTAGAAGGAACTTACTATTGTATTGCCAAAACCGAAAAATATCAACGTGCGTTGGAGTTTGTTGTCATGAAGGGTCCGGTATCATGTACTCAAAAATGCACAGAAAACGCCCAATGTCAAATGGTTAATGATCAGCAAGTTTGTGAGTGCAAGCCTCACTACAAGGAAACCTTAGTGTCGGAGAAATGTATCTATGAATGCAGAACTGACAGGGATTGTCCGGTAAATATGGCGTGCATGCCGCAGGAATCTGGTTCCTTTTTGCTGGATATTCTCATTAGCTCTGAAGGTAGAACTGCCTCTGATGATGAGGAGGATCAGCCACCAAGAATAGGAGAGTGTAAAAATCCATGTATTTTCCGAACCACAACGTGTTCACTTACTGCATTCCGGAACGCCAATGAGGAATGCCAGGTGGTGGATCACAAGGCAGTTTGTAGTGTCCCGAGTGATGGGGAAGGGGAAACGACGACAGAAAAATGATTCGAAGAAAACATTAAAAAAATATTGATAGTGAATGTCTATAAAAAAAATTAAATGAGAGCAGCATGAAAGAGGGGTGATAATAAAAATGGACAGAATAATATGTATGTAAATAGCAAGTCATACAGCTTTATTGTTTCAAACTTTCGCAAAGGCTACACACATCTTAAAATACGAAGAATTACAAATTAGTTCAATTCGAAGCTGAGCAAGTACATTAAAAATGAAAATAAGTTACTGAATACACACAATAGGTTACAAAAATATGCTAAACAGCAAGATCACAAAAGTCTATTTTTTGAAGTCGTTTTTATAAAATTTTACTGAACTTAAATAAGCAATAACTTACATGACCAAACATTAGTGACAAAATAAAATTAATTTATTATTTGTACGGGGTCCAAAATCATAAAACCACAAGTTGTATTCCATAAAAATGTTTAGGTACGCTGTTAATGCCCCTGATAAAGTTTCACCATTTGTCTTTCTACAATACAAATGCAGGTGATTATGCACACATACTTCTTATTACAGTTACGCACATTTTATATTAAATTTTATAGGTTATAATTATATTTTTCGGTTTTTACGCTTTGAGGGCTAGAACTTTTCTTAATTATTATGCACTAATAGTTAACTATACCAGCGCAGCTGGGAAATTTGAAGTTATAATTTTGATAGCTTTAATTTTTTTTACAATATTTTAGTTTTATCATTTATAGGGAACATACTATTGTTATATATGGCAAAAATTAACCACTCCAAAACTGGAGTAGTAACGCTAATATTTTCACACGGATTTATAACAGTAGAGAGGTATTTATGTCTTGAATAAGTTGACATATGTAATCACACTGAGACGAACTGCATAGTACTTTATTTCGGAGAACTTGAAATGAGATTAGTTTAATAATTACTTGATTACTCTTCCACATTGAATTCAGTCTTGAAGAAGTAAAATGAAATTTTTAACACATCAAAATAACGTTGTCTTTGTTTAGTAAGTTTTGCCGAAGACCAATTTCATTTTCAATTCACAGTTGGGTGGTGCAAATATGGAGGTTGGTACTAGTGCCGGGCTTAAATCATCAAAATCACCGTGTAATTCAACTAGAACGAACAAAAAACACCAAGTTAATCGAAAATCCAATTTTGTGCTGTTTTCTTTCTATATAATGTGTATAAAATGTACAGACACTTACAATCACCAGGAAAAACTGTATTTTCCTTAATAAGATCATCTGGAAGCTCTGGCAATTTATCTAAATCCAAGTCTGCATAAGACGCGCGTACGGTTCGTGGCAAGTCCCATGGGCATGAAGCGTACGGGAGGTCTTCTAAAAACCACATATTAATATTTGCCAAAATGAAATAACTAAATGAGCAGCAAATAAGACAAATTAAGGTAAGGTCTAGTCAAATGTACTACTAACGTGCTGCAAAAGCTGCATATCCTGAAGGAATACTTTCCTTTTCAGGGTAGCTCTCATCGTCATCGTCTTCAAAAAGCTGTTGGTCTTCGGTACGCAGAGCAGCAATGTCAGTCGAACTAAATGTCACTTCTCCCAAATAGAAGACGTCGTTTGAAACGTCGTCATTGTTCAAATCTTCATCAAACTCTCCGAGTGTAGTATCATTTGGTGTATCGCGGCCAGGAATCATTCCATCCATTGATTCCTCATCTTCCATAAGCAACGCAATTTTGATCGCCTCCCTGTTACTCTCGGGCTCCGGGAATACAATATCGATAGCAGATTTTTCCTTGTCTGAATTCGCACTAGGAGATGACAGCTGCGAGACTTCTTCAAAAATTGGAGAACACTCACTCTTCATAAAATTTCCAGATGGATTTTCACTGTCAGTGCTTGAGTTTGTTCTACCTTTCTGCCTACTGAGAAAATTGGAGGAGTCGCTCAAAGCTGGAGCCTTTCCAAAAACTTTCGAATCTTCCTTCTTACCATCTGAGGAAATCAACAAGAACATAATACAATTAAAATGATTTCGTGGTACGGCACAACAATTAAAGAAAATAAAATCCACAATTATGTTACTTTCGCGAGTAAACCCCAAACCCCTAAATACAATTTTTACCTCCGTGAAAGTCTATTCTAGTCTATATTTATTTTAAATAATCAATTCATCGTTTTTTATATTATATCATACCCTTTCCACTTTGGGAAACTGGTTCACTGAAGCACCGAGTTTTTGCAGTAGCAAGATTACCGCCCACAGGGGCTACAGAGCCTCCCTTGTGACGATAAACTTCCTCCACATCATTCTCAGAAGAGGAAAACAGTCTTGGGTTAAAGGAGTTTACAGCCATCCTCAATCTCCGTACGATATCCACGTTTGCAATGTTTTAGGGTTTCCTTTTTTCACAATTAAAAATTTTCCTCTTCCACCAACCAAAAATCCCCCTGAAAGTAGACAACATACACAACTCTCGATAAATAATCGATGGTCAGGATTTCTCCAAATTATTCAGCCAAGCTACAAGAAATATAACATCATATTATTTGTATTTTCTCTAGTTTCACCGTAACTGTAACCTTACCTTCAGATCAATACAAAATCAACCAGCAGCGCTGGAACACTGCACTGTCTTCGTAATTTCCTACCTCTCTGGAAAAACCACTCTTTCAACTTGACATTTCACATTATTGATTAAAATGTACCGACTTTATACCACCACCATCCCATTTATTATTCTCCAACGCAAACCGGACTTCCCGAGCTTTTTTGAGATCCGCTATTTTGTACAACTTCTCCAATACGTTGTTCCTACAAACCCACTTTCCAATTTCGATCGTTTTTTTTCTTCCTTTATTTCTTCCTTGAACGTCTTTTTTAAGCTCTTCCACTACCACCGCACTGGTCTCTCTCTTTTTGGTCGATAAAAGCAGAAATAAACTGTGTAGCATTATTATTGAGCACGGAAAAGGCCAGGGTGCAATATGTTCTACATTGTCTCTTCCCTTCCTTCCCTCTCTGTGTATACGCTTGTCTTGTCATGTTGCAGTATTACAAGGATGGATTACTCAAAAGTTTCTCTGTTTTACCAGTTTTCCTCTATTTGCAGCTCTATGTACATTACAGATCATACTACTATTACAAGGTGGTGGTAATGTCGTACATTTGAGTGATCGTTGATTTTCAACAGTTTCACTTGTGAAGACAGAAATACTGATATCTACTACAGACAGGGTTACGAAAACAGCAGAGTACTTATTAATGTGTGCTGCACTCGCCTTGAATACATAAAGTGGAACGAAGTTGTTTTTTTCCTTTATAGACTTCTTTTCTGCATCTCTCTCTTTTCGCGTATTCCCCATTCCCCATCTGCTGCATGTAGGCAGCGCACAGCATGCATTGGGGATTTAATGCTTTTCGTTTATGAAGTACTGACAATCTTAATATTATGTCCTCTCCATCCAAGAAAACATTTGTGGAAAACTGGCTCTCTGGTAAAAATCAACTTGTTAGATTGCCTACGTAGTATGTGTTCATACTAGCCCTTTCACATTCACACGTTCAGTATTCATAAGAATGCAAGAAAAGTCTTAAACTCTGTGTCTGTTTTGATTCTGTTGTAATGGTAGGAATGCGCGTAGTTGAGGGAGGGTGATCTACTGGACTGACCTTGAGTTTATTTGCGGCAATGATCGCATCAACAACGACACAGTTAACACAAAACACAGAAATGCGACGAAGATAAACATGCAAATCGTGGGGGAATAAAGCTGGGCATGAAGATACTGCCACCGAGACAATCCAGTGTGGTCAGGAGAACGATGATGCTGATGGGCCACTGAAAAATATTTTTAAACGGGACGATTTTTTTGTTGAAATGCAACGATTTGACAAATTGGCAGTCTCAGATGAACGTTGAAACGTAGAGGTAAGTAAAGATAACTGTCAATCGTCCTGTCACTGGTTACCAAAATATTATTTGGCAGAAACGAAAAAATTAAACAGAAGGTGTTTGTTTCTTTTATTTTTTCAGAAATTACAATTCAGTTTCTGGTGACCTTTCTGCGCATTTGTGGAGAGACATGGCGGGGAAATGGATGTTCACTTTTGTTGTGACAAACTAACAATCTTGCGGTGATCCCTTGTCCATTTTTTGTAATTATTCCAGCATGGAACACCTAAATCGTCCTCTTTCTCCTGTAGGAGCTGGTGGAGGTCCTTACACGAGCATAGGATCTCGTCGTCGAACCACCCTGTCTTTAACAGATCTACGGACACCCCTCGTAGAAAATCTGCTGTCAATGTTACCCACTGGAGACGATAAGGCGTTCAAATACGCGCTCTACAATGTTCTAGCTTTAATCCTGGCTGCAGTTTGCGTAACCACGTTATGGGCGGCGTACTGTATTCTCGAACCTTTCATTGTGCCCTTACTGTGGGCCCTCTTGTGTGGCTCTGTGATTCATCCATTCAAAGACCGGTTGGTGACCTTTGCAAAACAGTGGTTGAAAATGGTGAAAGCTTCCCCGACCCCACTGTCCCTTCAACTGACTTTCATCCCATTTCGAGCAATTGATTCCATTTCAGAGAGTATTGGAACGCAAGTCGTGACATGGTGGAAGTACATCTTTGTTGGCAGTGGAGGATTCTTTCTCACCTATTTGATATACCACAATCCACCGGTTACCTTAGGACTGGTTATCTATTGGACTTGTCTCTTCCTTTTTAAAACGTTGATGTGGATCTTCTCTTGGATAAATGGCCAGTTCGTGGTGGCCGTGACAGTGATATATGCTGGTGCCGTATTTCACTACGTTTACGGACCACGACCGCCACACCCAAAAAACACACCAACTGTCCCCCAAGACAAGACCGATGGGCAAGGACAATCGGGTACCAAACAAGACGAATCAGACGTTGGTTCCGGCGAAGGACCCCATCGAAGCCCTCCTCCACATCAACATCATACCCCAAAACCCCAAGATCGACTGCTCATCCGTACTTTTTCAGTGATCACTTGGTTCTTTTGGTTTTCCTATTTTTGCCAAATGTTGCCTTACCCTCTACTAGCCATAGTGTTACTTTCTGTTTTCACTGGCACAATCATATACGTCCGAAAACGGCCTATTACCGCACTTACCACTAAATATAACGTTGTCCTTTCTGTATTTGGGGGAAGATTGAGTGCACAAAGTTCTCGAGGAGTTTCTAGGAAAGGAAGCGTCCAACAATTTCTCAGAACGAGACGCAACACATTAGTTACCGGAACGCCCTCTCCAGGAGGGGGAATACTACAAACATCCCAGATGAAAGACTCCACCTCGACATCCGTAGATAGCCCGTTTGGCAGTAGCGGAATTACTGGTGATAGTCTCGAAGTAATTGGGACCGAGGCAATTAAAAAAATGAAGCCTCCCATGGACTTAAAAATTGAACAACAGCAGTACCACGGAACCCCAGATATCATGGGTTTCTCTGAGGATGACGCGTTCTTGCCGTCTCCCACTAATTCACCCACATGTGGGAGTGAAGATGAGGTGGATGGCTTGCTGGACAGCAATAAATTTCTGTATGGCGTCCTCTGTGCCTGTTTGGTTGTTCAAGTATGGAATCGCCTTTGGCTGGTGCATTTGCTCCCCATTCCTGTCGTGTATTTTGGCGTTAAGCGATTGTGCATTTCCTTTGGAATGAAGGACTACGTGGAGAAAAACGTGTACAGGCCTTTCATTGACTTTTATACTGACAACAAAGGACCAAGTCGTAAGTGGTGCACAATAAAAAAACAACGTATTT
>JAHZNE010002627.1:0-23052 GCA_027744055.1 Callyntrura sp. NNG-2020 | reverse complement strand
ATCATCATCATCATCATCACCGTGAGAGTTGCTAGTGGTAACGAGAGAGCACAGTGTTAACGCCTTTCTTTAAATCACCCACAAACCGCTCAAAATGAGGGAAACATCTCACAGATCCCATTATCATCATCATCATCATCATCACCACCACCACCACCACCACTCGGTAGCTGTTTGCACTTACCTTGCATATTATTACCAAAAGGAACAAATGAACAGGGGGAACGATGAGAAGTATAAAAAAGGTATATTGTCCTCAAAGCATTAACCCAGATAATTTTTTTGAGGAAAAGAGGAAGTAAGTGTAGAAGAGAGAAAATAATTCTCCGGTAGTGACACATTTTCTAAATAGAATTCTTTTGACACTCTCCGGACTGTGCGGCTGTTGTTAGGTTGGTTAAGTTTAGTCTTCATCCCAGTCTATTACGAAAACATCTCGGAAAGAGAAAAAAACGCGATGATGCGGTTGTTTGTGTGTGTGTGTGTGTGTGTTTGTAGGTAGGATGATGGCGGGGGGTGGGAAAAGACGCGTTCGCTCTCCGTTTTTTTTCCTGTCTTGATCTCTTCAGATGAAAAAATGGAGAGAAAAGCTAAAAAGCTCTTGTTGTTCTTTTCCCCCCGCCACAACAACTTAGCTAGATGGATTCGGTAATAATAACTAAATAACATGTACATTATAAAGAGGGGAGCTAAAAAGGAATAAGTGAGAGTGCCACCGTGTACTGTGCCTGGGTAAACACATTTTTTCTCTCAGTCGACAACGACTTTCTCTCTCTCTCTCTCACTCTCTTGCTCTCTATCTTTCTCTTTCTAAGAGAACGACGGCGGCACACAGTTGTAAAAAAAACATTTCGTATTAAGTGAAGTGAGGTTTTAGGGGGGAGAAAAGCGTGGGGCTTTTTGGCATCGCTTTTTGCCACTGCTAATATTTCAAAGATCATTATGTTACGTATAAGGCCAGTGTGAGGAAAGTGGATAATGCAGCACAAGCTCCTTCTTTGTACTCTACCTTGGTTTAGGGGAGAAAGAGAAACTGATGATGTACATGTATGTATGGTGTGGAGGTAAGTCGGTATATTATTTTCTATGCGATTGTGGCAAAAAACACACAACCACGCACACACACACACACACTCACATTGCAGCTAACTGCTTATATGATTTCCGATTACTACTGTTATTACAAACACTACGACTGCAACTGTAGAAGAAGTAGAGTCGTAGGGGAGATGCACGGTTGGAGCTGATTTCTTTTTTTAGTTTCACTAAAGCTCTGCTGCTCCAGATACCGTAAAAAGTGCTTGTTTTCGAAGGAAATGTCTTTGTGAGAGGAATGTATATGGAGAAAGAGAGAGAGAGAGATGGGGAGAAAGGGTGTCAGGGAGAAAAAACTCGGAGAAAGCTCCCATTTTTACTTGCTTCACTAGACGACATGTAAGACGACAAATGAAAAATGGGACGCTGTATATATTATCCGTCGTTCTCCCATCACCAAAAGAAAAAAAAATAACGTTACGTTTCCTTCGTCTTCCTTGTTCCACCTTATTCCTCCGCTTTCTCCCCCTCTTTCAAACACACACACATATACTCTTTGTGCATGTGTAGTTTTCATCTCTCTCTTTCTCTCTCTCTCTCTCTCTCTCTCTTTGGATGTACACTTTATGGAAAGAAAGGAGGTAAGATCAAATGTACAAATCGATCTTACTCTGCTGGCTGTGTATCAATAGATATCTCTTGATTCTCTCTCTCCTTTTCTCTCTATAGTTTCCTCCCACCCCGCATCACTCTACGTCAGATTGGCTTGTGTGTGTGTGTGTGTTGGCGCTAGGTAGCAAGGGAAAAAAGTAAAACTCTTTTTTAGATTTCACTTCATCAGACTTCACACTTTATTTTTTCCTGCTCGTGTGTTATTAGCTAGATTTCTTCACCTTTTTTTCTTTCTCTCTCTCTCTCTCTCTCTTCCACTTGACTCGCTCACTCAAGATAAAAAAAATGGCAGTGTAATCATGTGAAGTAGGAGCGCCGTTACAGTAATGGTAGCAGAGTGTAATATAGAAGGAGAAGAAAAATGGAAAATATGGGTGCATTGTTTGTGAAATTAGAGAATAAAGGAGAGGTTTCATTTATCTCTCTCACGCTTTCTCTTTCTTTCCTTGAAGTGGTGTAATAACAGTAGGAGCAGGTTTCTGTAAATGCAAAGTCAATCAGAAAGGAATATATTATTTTCCTCACTTTCCGTTCTCTCTCTCTCTCTCTCTGAAACAAGAGTGTTCAACTGTAATGGACTCAAATATCATTTCCTCTGCCTCTATCTTTCTCTGTCATAGTACCCTATTCATATTTACACAACAGAATGCTGTTGCCTTTGGCATCAACTTGAAAAAACAAAAGACAATCAGCGGGAGAGATAATATGTATGTATGAAAGGGAAAAGTCACATTTTACACGGAACGAAATGAACACACACAGTACCTTAAATAGTTTCTTTCATGGCAAGTTGGCAGCGACAATAATGGACAACTGTACACACACCCCATGTCTATCTAACTCTGCGGGGCATCCTGAGAAAATCGAAATTCGCCAGCAGAAAAATGATTATACGATGCACCTGTGTTGCTTCATCATCATGGCAGCTGCACTCATTGAAGGAAGAACAGAATGAAGCAAGATCTTTGGAGAGGAAAGTAGGTAGCACAGATGGGCAACACCGTGTGCAATTTTGGAGCTCTTTCAAGGTAATTTCCATTCATTCTTCGAACTAAAGTTATAAAAAGTTAGAGTGTTTCAAAGTTATCCCATAAATTGCACTATGAACACGGAGAATGCATCGGGGGTCAACCGATGGAACATGGAATTCTGTCAGAAATCGCAATTGTTCCCACTTTGAGCACCTGTTACAGTGCTAAAATAAAAATTAGTTTCCTCTATGGTCCCTGGGGGGTATGACAAGGAAATTATCCTCTGGGAGTTCCGATCCGACGGTTCGGTTGTCAAAATTCCATTCCACATGTAATTAATTAGGTAGAGATGAACAAATCTTAAACTGTTAGCTCTCTCTACCATAGATGGATGATGCAATCCCGTGAAATGAAATTTAAGGTCGTTAGGTTACCATTATTAAACTAAAAATAAATTAAAACCTGTAAGTTTTTCAGTAAAGCTTGGTGTAATGACCCTGTTTCTACTCTAAACACGCCCTCTGGGGGCGAGCCACAAACTACTTGAAAATTAAATATCAAATGAAAGGGTACGTTCATTTGCGGCCGGCCGCCGGCACANACTACTACTATGTTACGTCTACGTCACATACAAACTGCGCAACCAATTTAAAATTTAACTACCGCATCAAACTCCAGTTAATCTAAAGCGATTTATTATGTATTTCCAAAATCGTTTAAGTTGTTCGCTTAAACAAAAAGTTTTTCCTTGTCTGTTTCCTTGAACATCCCAACCTCCTGAATAACAAAATAAACTGTTTTTATTCCGAGTTCCTACTACATTACTGTCGACATCTTCGTCGCACTTACTTTCCTCCTTCTCGTAAAGATCTTGTAGCGTGTCTCCTCTGCCACTATCACCACTATTAATGACGACGTTGCCCTGATTATCATCCTTCTTGTCATTCAATTTAATCCAGAAAGTAGCCCTGTCTATCATCAATTTGTCACGTGTCTATTTGAAAAGTGGGAACGGGAACCCATTTATTTGTACTTGTCAGGTTCGGTGTCACTCGACTACACAATAACTGCTAGAGACCTTAATATTAATGTTTGCCCAAAACTGGAAAATCCTTCTCTCTCGTCTTGACTCCAGAAAGCAAGACAAGAAGTTTAACTATTAAGAAGTTGTACGCGTGTTTATAAGCTTGACATTTTAACAGTATCAACATCACCAGTCGGCTATAATTGTGTCAACTCGAAAAAACACTTCCCAGAGATATTGTCTCGCCTTCGGAGTTACAAGTTAATATCTTATCAACTTTTAGCGTCCTTATACCCACAGCAGAGAGGGGGGTACACACGCCAAACGGCAATTTTCTACATTTGTAGCTTACGATTTGAAGGAATGTGCCCTTTTTTTCTGGTCTCTTTTGTGTGTCACCGAGAAACTTTTACTTTCTCATTATTATTTCCGCGATAGGTACCTACCTCCTCGGAGTTATGCTGTCTCTGAAATAATTTGGAGAGATAATGTACCTCCTCCACAGCGGCAAGTGGGTCATAATATGCAAATGATAATGCCTACAACAATTTTCCGTTTTGTCATCACATTTTCTCCTTTTTTCCAAAGAGAGAACCCAGTGAAGCTTATGTTGCTCCTGTGGTACTGCTGCTGTTGTTGTTCTTGCTGCTGCTACTGCTGCTGCTGTGTTGGTACTGCTGTTGTGTGTGCTTCTCAAAGTTTTTTCCTCTTCTTGAGCGTTGATTTAGGTGGAAGGCTGAAATGAAGATGAAAGAGAAAGAAAAGAGGGAAGAGGAGGAGGAGGAGGAGGAGGAAACACAAGACGGAGAAGGAAAAAGGGGCGCGTTTCTTTTGACAAGGTTTTCTCGTTTTATGTTCATTTACAAATCAGCCAAGTTGTATGCAAATGAAATCTGGAAAATTCTGGTGTGTGTAAAAAGTTTTGAAAGCATCATCCTACAATATAACATCACTGACAAGACAAGAGAAAGCAGCAGAGGGGGAAGAAGGAGACGACGACGGAGCCGAAGTAGAAATTGGAGGGCAGACGGCAGACAGCAGAGAAGAGAGAGAGAGAGAGAGAGAAAGATGGGTAAAAGGAGGCGAGCACAGGAGAAAACAAAAGGAAGAAAAGTGTAGAGATATACCCACAGACTTGCACACATGTACGTCGCCGTCGTCGAAGAAAATAAAGAGAAGATGACGATGATGTAGTGGCGGTTAAGAAGCAAGCAGTGGAGTAGAAGATTTTATTTATATCCGTGTGTGGCGTGTCTATATTTTAGGGGGAATACGAAGAATATAAAATTAAAAAAGTAAACTGGTAAAACTTTCTTCCCTTCTCCATTACTACGAGACCTGTTTTTCTTGTACGGTATGGTCCGACTCACGCTCGCTAGCAAAAAGGGGAGTTTCTTCTGCTTTTGTTTATACGGCGGCTTAAAACAACACATCTTCTCTCTTTCTCCTCTCTCTCTCTATCTCTCTCTTTGAAACTCTCTTTCTCTGTTTTTATATCTCTAGTTTCTTGGGAGAAGATGAATGAACAAAAAGGGAAACTGCTACACCGCATCGACTACCAAGGATAAATTTGCTCCGTATGTGTCAGCAGTGGGTAGGCGGAGGAGGAGGTGGGCTACAAGTTAACTTAGTGAACCGTGCCGTACGTAACCATTTTCTTATAATCGTTTAATTTTGGCCGACCGTTATAATTCCGGATTCCAAGAGAAGAGAAATGAAAGGATGTGCATAGGAGATTATGTACGGGGCTTCTTACACTTGTTAGATTGCACGCGCGCCACACACATACACACACATGCCTACCTATCAACTTTCCACCGACATCCACCAGTACGGGGAATACGGGGGTAGGCTACCGCTGTAGATGAGAACGGTGGTGGTGGTGGTGATGAGGATAGAGGTAAAATGAGGAAGACAAAAAGTTTGGGGATTTTAGGATAGCGGAGAACAAGTGGTGGTGGTGATGATGATGGTGGTAGGGCTCCTGCTGATGTGCAACGGCGTTTACAGTTACAAATAGACAATGAGCAGTCAGAAAAAGTAAAGAGAAGTAAAACCATCTAAGCAATTTGTGCATGAGATTGTCATGTTCCCCAGGATCTATCTGGGATCTTGTAGGAACGCCACATATATTTACCAGGGAGCGTCTGTTGTGTGCCATTTCAACCGTGTAATGTACAACATTCCAGGACGGTGATGGCGTTGGTGCATTATTCTATGCGGGAGGTGAGGATAATAAAGGGAGAGAGAGAGAGAGAAGAAGAGAAAGTAAAATGTAAACAGTAAAACACCAAAACTAAGTCGAGCGAGTAGGTAAATTATTCTTTCCACATATTGGGATTTTTCCGTGTTATGACAGTAGTCGTGGCGAGAAGGGACCGTGCTCAAGGAACATTCCTGTCAGGCTTTTTGCATTTTGGAAGTACACACGTATCAAGCTGCCTAAGCACTAAACATATTAAAAAAACGCTGCTCCAGCTTCATTTCAGTAATTCCCCGAAACGTAATTTTCTCGGGGAGGGAAAGCAACCGAAAGAAAGGAGAGAAAAACAGGAGGCTGCCTACTTATGTAAACGGGAAAGCATGTCGTCGTGTGATAGCATGATACTGATGCACTATTTGCACACTCATCTCTGCCAACAGACACTCATTTTTCGTAACGGGGAGAAAAGGTGTCCACCAACATACGCGGGGAAATAGGGGAGAACGTGCAACTTTCATGTGGTCCTTCTTAAAACCGGCTTGTTTAAAAATGGCAAACAACTTTATTTAAACAAGGGATTTTCCCGCTCCGTGAAGTTGTCCAGGATTCATTATTGTTTGTTTGGCAAATAGACATGTTTAAACTGTTGCGCGCTCCGTCATTTATGCACACACAGATACACTTTTGGCGTGTCTCTGTTGGAACCGCGCACAATTTGAGAGGGGGAACATGAGGGTTATTATTTGTTCAGGGTTTCGTGTTGTTTCAGTACGATTAATCCTTCGTCAGTTGGTCCATTTCAGAGAGAGAGAGAGAGCACGTTTGGAAGCTTTTCCTGGGAAGCGTCTGCTGCGCCCGGCAATTCCAACATGTTCCCCCAATTTTGGAACAACAAAAGCTCCCCAGTGCAAAATTGTAGTTGTAAGTCCATTAAAAAGACGGATGGGTAGAAGGGCTTGAGATCTTAAATCAGACAAATAGGGTCATGGATCAGGACAAAAGTCGATAAGCGTTTTCCCGGTCATGACGTAAATTTTCCCTTTGTTTCTCAATATTAATTTTTAATTTACTGCCATTCAACGGGAAGTAATTGATTTCTCTCCCTTTTCCACGATATTTCTCTGTGTGCCGGGGAGCATTTCTCTCCAACTCGCAAAAGGGAAACTTTATTTTCTCTCTACAAATTACAACAATTTTGGGGTAGAATGAACCGCTTAAATCCTGGAGCACTAACCCCTTCCAGTTTTTGGCTGTTACTCGTTGTTCATTCCGTTGTCGGTCCATTAAAGGTGCCAGGGCTGTTCAATATAGAATTTCCAAGTAGCATTGAAGGATGAAAAAGACGACGACGACGATGCTGCTGATGATGGTGATGATGACGACGACGACGATAAAAAGGGAATGATAACAATTGTAAGGGAAATGGAGGATATTCAGTAATGCCACAAGGAGATTTTTCAAAAGACATTCGTAAGAATGTAAAATGGCCTGACTGACTTCAAAAAGGTTCTCACTGCAGTGCAGATGATTCCTAAGCCCAGGAAAATGGGAGGGAAAGGAATTAAATTGGTGTAAGAGCTAAAACCGCCATATATATTGGGAGTTGGGACTTACTAGGCTGCTATTAGTGGAAGAGATTAGATTACAAGCCGTATAAATATAGATTGGATGCCTACAGAGAGAGAGAGAGAGAGAGAGAGGAGAGAGAGAGAGAGTTTCGTATCAAAGAGACAGACAGAGACGGGGCGAAATGAAAAGGAAGGGAGAGAAAGCGATACTATGGTATTAGGATCGGTGAAGGATTAAATTCAAATCTGTACGAATCACTTGAACTAGAAATGATAATGATAGCTTTATCAAATGTATCCACTCTGGCAGTTTTTTTTGAGAGTAGTTGACTTTTCACTTCACACACTCCCACAAACACACACAACCTCATTTAGATTGGTATGGCATGTGGAATCGCAGATAAATACGTTTACTACATGTTGCTACGTTTAATTCCCAGTACAAATACGCCCTAATGATGGGCAAATATCAGGTCGGTTTCGTTTTATCACACGTAGCGCACCACTGGAGCAATATTTTCCAAATTCCATTTCTCCCCAAAAGATAGGCAGATCATCTCAAGCTTAAAAAATACGCAATTTGAATGGAAAACCCGATAGGGACATGGAATTGAAATAATCTTCCAGCAAGCCTTCTCCTTTCAACTCATCATTTTTACGTAGGCTCATGTAAATACGACTTTCCTCTTTCAATCGCACCGGTAACTATATGTATAATATACACACCTATAATTTATGTTATGGAAGCCGATTGGCAAATTTACTCCCGATTAAGGCCCTAGTGGGTGGCGTAAATGGAAGGATGGGCGTACCACAACACAGAAATCAATGTTTTCCAAGCCATGAATATCCCGCCACCTTCTAATCCTCCAGGACGAAACTTTTTCCAGATGTAATGAGGACGACAACACAAAAGAGTGCTTTTGTGTTGAAATAAATATTTTTCCGATTTTTTTAAGCGACGTAAAAAAAAATTCTTGTTGGTTTTTTATTTTTTAATTGGAAGAGTACTCACATTTAAATCAGGCTCCCCATAAAAGGACGTACGACGTCCTACCAGGATGCAGGTCTGCAGGCAAACTAAAAAAAATGGGTACGACACCACACGCCGAACAAGCCATCAGCAGGAAAACTTTTGGGCGCAATTCATTTTGATGATATATTTCCTAAATTGTATTCTTTTACAGGAGCACGTACAACGACAATTTATTGCCCCCCGATAAAATTATTTTTCTAGCAAAATTATCATATTACTCTATATTATGCAATTTGAGCAACAGTAAATTCCTTTTCTCCTCTGTTGTAACTCCAGGATCGTAATAATGTAGTTTGGAAAACAAAATCAGATTCTTTCATGTTGGATGGAGAATCCATATAAAAATTCTCGGCTACAAACACTCCTTCTTTGCTCGCGTCTTTTACATACCTCTCAATCTCAATTCTCGAATGACTCGAATAGTCGAATCCCGAATGTCGTCAAAGAGAAAACAAGTATTTTCTCTCTTTCTCTCTCTCTCTCTCTCTCTCTCTCCTACGCGCTCCTACTATTTCGATTTATGCGAGGAAATACTACCACGACAAACGAATACTTTCCTTGTGTCACTTAATACACAAAAGAACATAAACGTAACTCGTAACAAAATTCCGACATGCTTACAACGCAAAAAACATTTGTGCAATTCAATATGCCCTCCCAGCAGCCCTTACACTCTCCTTCAATCCTATGTTGTTATATTATTGTCAAAAATAATAACCAGACACACAACTACCAGAGAATTTATTGGATATTGGAAACTATGTAGAAATACAGTAATCTGAAAAAACACGTCCATTCTTATTATTACGTTTGTTTGATTCTACCGTTAAGCATAATTGGAAGCCTATAAACGTATTTCATGGTAAAAAGAGAGAAAAAAAATACGAAATAGGGTGCCTTGTCATCATCATCATCATCATCATCATCATCATCATCATCGTCGCAGCCATCGGTTTGAAAGCCCTTGGCTGGCGTTGCCCTCTGTTTATTGAAACTGTAATTCGGGCTGGAGTGCAATTAAACTGTGGCCACTTCCCCGCCCCTACTGCACCTCCCCCTCTACAACTCGCTATTGCTATTGCTGCCGCTGGTGCCGCAGTGATTGTATTAAACCCTTTTTTGTGTACTTTTTTTTTAAAAAAAAATACGATAGAGGTTAGGATGTGCATGCAGTATTTTTTTGGGGGTATATGGCGGTTGAAGGGTCTAGTGGAGGTAGAGCCGAGGTGTAGGTTAAATCTGTTGAGATTCTTTTTTTGGAAATTCTCTTATTTTACTTCAAATGTAGCTCCCTCACTATAGGAAAGAACCATTATCAACCTAACCGTGGTATTTGCCGCGGTTCAATTTCTGGTAGAAGCTTTTTTTTACTGGAAAAAAAGTGAAGCTTTCTAGGAGGTATGTAGGAACATTCTTGCTCGTTTCACGAAACTATTTCAATAAATTCAAGTTGAACAATACACTGATTATGTGTATGTGTTCGGGGAGAGGGAGAGAGAGAGAGAGAGTGGGCATGAAAGCATGAACTAGAAAATTACAAGAGTAAAAAAAATATATCCAATATTGACATGGTGTCTACTGTCTATCTATCAGGAAATCCTTATTACAGGTTCAATATGTAATATACGTAAACCGCAGAATAATATTACACATGTACACGTTTCTCCTCGATGAAATCTGCAGCATCCCTCTCTCTCTCTCTCTCTCTCTCTCTCTCTCTTGCTCATATTCCCAATATGGTTATCTCCCTGGAGTTTAAAGGAGGCGACAACGAACGGGGGAAATGAACGGACAGTCACTCCTTACATTTTTTCTTACAGTGCTTGCTACCAGTACATTTTCCTTTTTTCTTTATCTCTTCCTTTTTCTCTGGCGCTACTAAATTGATTGCTACTTTCTCCGGTTGCTGACTACTTCCACTATTGGGCTTTATACAGCTTAAATTTGGTTTAGGAAATGGCCTTCTTCAATGCTGTGGTTTACCTGAGAAAAGGGTTACATGGTTGCATTTGCATGCATAAAGTCATGACATCTGGTAACTTGAAGAAATAAATAGCAAATGGCACGTGTTAATGTATGCAGTATTTCCTATTATTACTATTATTATTATTATTATTATTATTATTACTTTCCCTTGTTAATATTTTCGTAAATGTTTTTGGCACGGTTAAAAGTCGATTTTGTAAAACTACCCGTTTCCCCCTTTGTTGTCGCATTAATTTACCACCCACGCATCCCACGCATCGTTCCCAGATAAAATGCAGGAAGATTCCATCTGTCCATTATTGTTCGGTATATACCGAAGTAGGTTTACTATGAATTGCCCTATACCGTTTTTTGATCCCCCCACACAAAACCACGTTTGTGCAAACCAGGCTCAACTACTTTGTCTAAAAATCACTTCGGGCTTTTTTCTTCCACTACTAGCCGGATGTCATGGCGTTTCCTTGAAAATCATTCAAAGGACAACAAATGCCGTCTGCCATCACCTCATACAAACAAGTCCCGTCTCTTTTCTCTCTTTATTTCCCATTTCCTGTTATTTCATTCCGTCCATTCAGGATTCAGCATGGTGGATTTGAAGGGTGTGTGTGTGTGTGTGTGTGTGTGTATGTGTGTGTTTGTGATGTTGTCCCACTTCCTGTTAAAAACACCAACAACAAACCGTTTAGTAGTTATAGTTCTAAAAACAGACGCGCTACACACACACACACACACACACACTACACAGTTATCTCCTTTTTCCTGTGCTTATTCTTTTCAATGTAAGCAATAAATTCGCCCACCTCCCATTCTTCGTCGTAATTCGAATCGAATAATACCAACAAAACAACATCGTGTTCATCGTTACGAAAAGTGTGTGGGGACATTGGAAAACTGCACACCAACTCCCTATCCCCGCCTTATCGCCATCACCATCAGGATCGGACGGAGGTCTCGGAAATGGAAAAATATTGAGGGAGACAGGTCAAATTTGCAGGGGTGTACAAAAGGAATACATTAATGTGTCCATGTACACACACACACACACACACACACACACACACACACAAACACACAAACATGCACCCACCAAAACTTTTTTTTCCTTTGAAGATCCACCACTGATACAAATATACAATGACGGATTCATTTGGAAGCTTCCCGGAAAAAAGTTTTTCTTTGCAAATACCAATTTATGATGATGAGGTATTAGGTACGTAGAGACTGTACCTATATATAAAGTAAACTTATATAAGAGATGTTTACGTAACTGCGCACTTTTACAAAAGGCCCTCTCTCTCTATAGGTTATTCCATCGGAGAACGTTATCCTTTCATTGCACGTCTCCTTTCTATTCTAATGCTCCTCTTGCTGTTGCCGCACAACAGGTGAGGAATCGGATGAAATGGGGAGAGGGGGGGGAGAGAGACGTCAGAGGGAAGATGGGATGAATTACTGGAAATTTTCATTCATGCAAGTTTGAAACAGCTCCGATGATCAAAGCACCCAGTGAGAGCATCAACAGCATTGAATATCAATACACCCGGATTTGCCCTGTGTGTGGAAGGAGGGCACCTTTTTGGAAAATTTGTTTGAAAATTATTTAAAAGCTGATTGATGTGAAACGCACAAAGTTCTTTTTGCAGATTTTAAAAGTTTTTGTGTGTGTGGCGGAATTTGTGGAACTCCCCTCCTGCCAGCAGCAACGAGAGAAAGAGAGAGAGAGAGGGAGAGAGAGAGAGAGAGGGAGAGAGAGAGAGAGAGGGAGGGAGAGAACAACCAAGAGCATATAAATAGTGGATTAGCCTTGCGTATCAACGGTGTGTGAGGTTGATCATGTAAGTCTTCCTCCTTTCAACTTAATCATACCCAATATTCGTTGACGTTCCTCATTCTTTGGCAGATTTACTTTGTCGCTTTCCCTATTTACGAGATCAATTCAGCAGCAGAAGAGCTATATTTTATGCGTTCTATTCACGACCAACTTTTTGGAAAAGCCGTTTTACACAAAAGTAGGTAGGTATGTCGTAAGTTTGTGCGAATCTAAGCTGGCGAAAAAAAAGCTGTGGGGCGCGATAAAACCGTAAAATTCTTACTCTCTGAGGGGAGTATATATTGAATGATAAATGGAGGTATAGATAGAGATACATGCATACTTTAATTTAAAATCTCCCACGGCGTTTCGATTTGAACCCGTCAACTTTTTTTTTCAGGGGAAACTTGGTCGGTAGTTCATACTTGACGGGGTGTGTATTATTAAAAGTAGGAAATGATTTAAAGCCAGCGATTGAAGAGAGAGCAGATATATATAAAATCATTTCAAAGTCGGGAATGGTGTTGGTAAAAAATTAATTTATTTCATTTCCGGAAAAACAAATCCCTCGAAAATTTTAATTTACGGGATTCCTATTTTGACGGGGAAATGCCTGTGGGTGGGCTTTATGTAGAGAGGAAGTATCCAGGAGCGGAAAATTACACCAGTGCTCTCTCTCTCTCTCTCTCTCTCTCTCTCTTTCTCTCTCGGTCTAGTTTTATGGCTGACCAAGTATTTGATAAGTTTATGGGTAAATCTGGAAAAGTTTTATGTTTGTCGTCAGCAAGTCACAAAATGGATAAATATATCATCTGTCTGTTGCAAGCGGTGGTATAGTGGTAGCAGTAGCAGCAGAACGCTTCATCCCTACAGGATGTGTTTGAAAATTTGAAGATTAAATTAGTTTTAAATGCGTTAGACAAATGGAATGATCAAGAATTTGTAAATTTCGCGGGAATATCGTAAATGTGAATTTAATGACTTTGTATGAACGAAAATTGGAGTAAACTAGAAAGAGAGAGAGAGAGAGAGAGAGAGAGAGGACTTGAGTGAGTGGAGAGAACTGTGTTGGATGTGGGCTGATAATATTTTATGTTTTATTGAGCACGCGTACAGTTGCCCCACTAGCATTGAACCAGTCTGCTGTGGTAAAAGAGGGTAAAAACACACAAAACGGATGGCATGTGTGTTTATAAATTAATGCCAAGGTCAAAACAATTTTATTTGTGGTGGTATATATGCAATAAGTAGAGAGTGTCTTACTTATATGCGCGTATAAAAGCTTTTAAATTAATCCCCCGACTCGCAGCCAGCCACCGATCGGCGAATACTTCCCAAAAATGAAACATTCGAATCTTTAGTTTTAACAAAGCTAGAGAGTGAAAGCTCATTTGCATTTTTCACTTACAAAAGAGACCCACTACTACTAGTATACGCTAACCCGCTTTTCTCACAACTTTACAGTCAATTTATTTAAAAGTCAAGAGTTAAGTAGTTTACAAAGTTCTCTGGGTAATGGGCGTGAAACATGCGGGAAAAGTCGAAAGCTAGTAGCTTAAAACGTAATTTTTCCCTTTTTAGACAGAAATAAACGGTTTAAAAATATTTTATTGCTGAATGTGAGCCAATTTTTGGGAAAGTTAAGGTTTTAGACAAATGCAGGAGATAATGCCGAATTTGATATTTTTTCAAAACGTTCATATTTTCTTGAGTTGTGGGGAGTAAAGTAGTCATGTAAATATCCCATATCAATATTTCAAAAACTTTATTACACCAAAAAAGTTGCTGGGTCTCCACAAAAAAATTTGCCAAAAGGCAACAAAGGACCTATATGATCATAATTATTCATATTGTTGTTATCATACAGATTGCAGTGGTATTGAAACGGTTTGTTTGCAATCATATCATCATGTACTAACAAAGCAGTACCTACTATATTGAGCGGTTCACGTTTTAACAATGATGTAAATCATTGCAACATCTAGCGGGGAAGAGGACAATTCTTACGATGTTTTTTTGTTGGTAAACATGTTTTTGTTTGTTACGCTGCGCTGCTTGCATCAGAAGAGCTGGTAAATGTAAAATTTGTGAAAACCCTCCAGCATAGCATGGATGTAGCAGAAATGTACAGGGATAAAAGCAGTAAGACTTGAAGGACTTCTGTTTAGGCATTTCTTCTTCTATTCTTCCATTCTGCTCTAACTTTTTCTTGCATTTAGAAAAGCTATAACTCATATTTATCACTTCCCAAAGGAAAAACTAAGAAATTACTATTCCTTCGTCATTTCTCTCACTTTACCCCATATTTTACCCCCGGGGATGACCTGTAGAACCAATTTTTGTTCAAATAAGACATATAAGACCGTATCTACCGATCACAAAAGCAAAAAATCTAAAACTCATATTCCTTCGTAATGATGATGAGAGATGATGATGAACTCGAACTTTGACCCCTTATAAAACCCACAGGAATTAACCAATCCGGACCAAACTTGGTATACTTGTATAGATACCTGAAGGTATTTGTGTATACAATTTGAGCCCCATTTGCTATGTAAGATTTATGAGTAAAAAATAGTTCCAATTTTCTACCGCAAGGGGGCGCTTCAGCCATGTCATTTTTGCATAATATAAAAGCCCTTCTTATGAAGATTCGAATGACGAAATTTCCATGTTGATACAACTTAACGACTTCAAACAGGAAGGGAAACAAGATTTTGTCTTATATACCCTCCGGGGGCCAAAGGGGTCAACCAATCTGGGTCAAACTTTGCAAAATTACTTATCTACTACAGAACTACTTATATTCTGATAAATTTGAGCTAATTTGGCCAACTTTTAATTTTACCTCAGCCGTTACACCTCCCCCCCTTCGGAACTCCACCGAGATATTGACCCAACCTATCTACCTGCAAAAAAGAATTTTGAAATTCGCTTTCATTCAAGAGTTATCGCGTACACGGACGGCCGGACGGCACAACACGCCTGTCCATTTCTAGTAGCCCTTCTGCAGAAGTAATAGTAACGCAAACTATATTCGTGTACATACTTTGCTTTATACATTTATGCGTGACGACCGGGCTTTCTGGTATGCGGCATATACTGCGCTTATATGGAGTAACTTAATTAAATTACTTGTTTGCATTGGAAGTAATCTAATTAAGTTACTTCATAAAGAACCATGATTATTATGAAAATCTTGCAATTTATTAAAAGACTATTTACATCATTAAATTTAGCATATTTTTAGTACCTAATGTGCATTTTATAGTTTGTAGTTTGCGATTTGTATAGGTTTAGTGTAACAACTTCCGACTTCCCATAACTGCACGGATGATTAATTATATTAAGTCCTTCACATAATTGTCTTGATAGTGACGATTGCAGTTTTCAAATTCAATTCAAATTTGAGTTTGTTCAATCAGTTTTTTCGTTTAATGTTGTGTATTTAAAATACAGTATTTTTATACGCATAATTTGGTAACCGAGTGTTCGCTCCCCGCACATTAATCTCCCGGAGTTCGTAGTCTCCCGCTATTATTATTCCCCGGTCATGATATCCCTCATAATGATTATCGCCCAGACGGGTTATCTCCCACATCCATTACACACCAGCGCAGTTGTCCCCCAAACTATTATCCCCTGGATCTGTTGTCACCCAAACCTTTATCTTCCGGACATGTAGTCTCCCACAACTATTATCTCCCGCAGCTATTACATTATATTCATCGATAATTTATGCATGGTATATACAGTCATTGAATGAAATAAGGAAAGAATTGTGTTCGGAAATTTTAGTTGTCTACATTACGTAGACAACTAGGTTTCATTCAAAGTATGCTACTACAATATTAACTGGTATTTCAACTTCATTTCGGTGGAAAACCCCTGGCCTGAAAGATTAAAGCCGGACCACCACTTTGTATAATACAGTAAGAAATATTGGGAAAATTAAAAGTAAAGATTTCAAAAAAATCAATTCTATATTAAATATCCGACTATGTGGCAGGTAAAATCATTTAGTTTCTTTGCATATCATTTGTAGACAATATTAATCTTGAAATTTTTTTGAATTCTCAAAAATTCATCAAATGTGAACATGAACCATTACCGATATTGTGTTGGCCACGATGTATTTTCATGGTTAAAAATTCCCTATCGAATTCCATCAAAACGAAGCTGAACGACCACAGTTATTATTGCATTAACCTACTTTAAATACAACCTTGTTGTCTACGTACTGTAGACGATTCAAATTTCTGAATAAAAATCTTTACTTATTTTATTCAATGACTGCATATCTGCAGACTGCAGTCATTTCCAGAAATATAATAAACTCTGAACAACTTTCTTCAAAAGAAACTGCAAACTTGTCCAATATTTCTCAAGGATGCCTGAAGTACACTTGCATTATCTGTCACTATTTATGTACAACCAATAAGATGAGATAAATTATTTCACATGCATATCATATCAGAAATGCAATAGCTTAGGGAGATAATATTTATGAGAGACTACATGTCTAGAAGATAAAGGCTTTCGAGAAAACAGGTCGGGGTGGGGATAATAGTTTGGGGGACAACTGCACAGGGGGTAATCGTTATGGGAGATATCATGTCCGGGATAATAGTAACGGGAGACCACGAACGCCGGGAGATTAATGTGCGGGGAGCAAACATCCTAGGCCCCAAGCAACAAAAATTCGTGCGGTCGCTTGAAACTTACACCCTGTGGGGTGTGAAGTGCTCCTTTTAATGCAACCAACTTGGTTTTGATTTTGATCCTGTTTTCTTACACCTGTCAAGAAATTCTTATTTTTCTGCTTTCCGAGTGTGCTGGTCTGCGTGGTTTGTACCCAGGCAACAGCCGCAGGTACAGCTGTCCTCTTTTTAATTGAATAAAACTATTGCCAGCCAGGCCAGGCTGGGGCAAAGTTAAATGCTTAAAAGTAAGCACAAACCATGAATTCGTGCAGGTACACCTCAGAACTGATAAAATACGTGACATCTACAGTAGAGTATTCTGCCTATAATAGCATACGCTGCTAGTTCTCCTTCAAAAGTGGTGTCCCAAACACGACAAAAAACCACTGAAAACAGGCGTCAACTGTAAGATAACCACGTTGTTGTTACTACTATTGTTAGATATAAGGTCTACCACTGTTATATAGTGCCCCTGCCTAGTAGTGATAGAGGTGCCTGCTAATTTGTAGTCAAGTTTGGAATCTGCACAAGAAAAGACCTTCCGTGTGGATTCCCGAAATAATGTTAAGTGTTCGCAGTGATGCGGATACGCCTTTTAACTTTAACTTTAACACTCGGATATTCTAATACACATTTAAAACATTTTAATGGTGCTACATAGTTTAGTGATGTTTGCAAACATATTGGCTCAATTTACTTAACTAATCGGTTAAGCTGGGTACCAGTTAAAGTAAGGTAACGTCTACTGTTCACAAAAATTCAACAGCTGTTGCAAAACTGCTCCAAGAAACAACGAATTTTCGTCCTTTCACTTTTCTACTGTTGGCGTCTAGCCCGTGCACGTAAAGTTCGTTAGTAGTTAGTTCACAAAGTGCCACATCAATTAAGACACAAAGTTCCTTAAACAGACAATATTTTATTAAAGTAATAATTTCTGGATTAAGCGTTAGCTTTCTCTGGAAACGCGCACATATGCCAGTGTCTTTAATATTTATAAATACCATCAACCATTACTGGATATTTGATAGAGAGCGTTTTTGGCCTTATAAAACCGTAGACTGTTTTTAAAGAAAAAAGTCAAAAAGTGATTTGTTGATGGTGAGAAACAAGTCTGATAAACATTAATTGTTAACTAGTTGTTGAACATATAACTGTGTGGGTGTAGCGTGACGGCGAATAATTAAAAAAAATTACTACAGGAGAAAGAGGTTAAAAAACTCTACCTGGAAAGATGGAGAAGGGTCATAAAGGAGAGAAGCGTAACGTCATGTACGCTGATTTGGATAAGTCCATGTTGAACTTTGACTATGAAAGAGCTATAAAAATCTGTAATCGGTGTAAGTACTCTGACAGCTGGAGGGAAAGTTGACTGTTTACAATTATTTTAATTACATTTTTAAATAATAAAAAAACAAAAAAAAACATTCTTATACGTTTATTATGCATATTTTTTAGTGCTTCATGCAACCCCTGATGATGAGCTTGCGTTTCGGTGCAAAATAATTGCATGTATTCAACTTAATAGAATTGGGGATGCCCTTTCATTCATGGAGAAAAATCCGAAAATGATTGGGTATGTGTAAGCAGTGTAACGTTTATCTGTACGAAAATACGGGCTATCGTGGGGCATTTTCAAGGTTCGTTACCATTTTTTCTGCGTGGGTGTTAATTTCAGAAAACTGGGGTTTGAAAAAGCTTACTGCCACTACCGTAATCAGGACATTCAAATGGCGAAGGATGTGCTAGACAAGTGTGAAAATTCTCCGGGGAAGGCGGAACTGATGACGCAAATATTGTACCGCTTGGAACAGTACGATGAGGCGTATGACTGTTGTAAGCAGTTAATAAGAGTTGCAGAGGACGACTACGAAGAGGAAAGACAAACCAATTTAGCAGCAATTAACGCTTGTTTGATAGGAGCTGGATCGGTATAGATAATATTAAGCTTTACTTTTTAATTGATACTATCAATGTTACTATTATGATAAATTTAAAGAGCATTGTTTGCGTATTGTGGTCTGCAGGAGAGGAGATTGGAGAAGGTGGAATTTGACACACACGAGCTTCGATATAATATGGGATGTGCACTTATAGCGGAGGGTAGGTTCCAAGATGCTTTGAAAATTTTAAGGGACGCAGAAAATAGAGCCGTGGAAGTTCTCCGAGATGATGGGCTAACGGAGGAGGAAATTCTGGAAGATACAGCTATCATGTCGTAAGAAAGGGATTTTTGTTAATTTTCTGTTGTCCATCCACAAAACTGACTTAAACATTCATTAATATATCGCTTTGATCAGTATCCAATCTGCTTTCTGTGCCCACAAGTTGGGTAGAGAGAAGGAGGCAATGGCATTGTACTCCAAGGTTTTGAAGAACAAGCCTGCAGACGTAGACTTGGTGGCTGTGGCTTCCAACAATATTCTCTGTATAAACAAGGACCAAAATATTTTCGACTCCAAAAAGAGGGTGAAGGCAATGCGTGCTGATGGCGCGGATGCTAAATTGACTCGTGCTCAGAGGAGAAGCATGCTTGTGAATCAATGCCTCTTTTATCTTCTTACCGGTCAGGTATGATGTCGTTGTCATTTTTGAGAATCGTGGTCCCCCATGCATTTTTTAATTATTCGATTGAAATCAAGGAAAAATAATTATTGCAGGGGGATGTGTGCAAGGAAACCTGTAGCACCGCCATATCAAAGTTTCCCGAGGTGGAACAAGAGGTGTTTTTGATTCAAACAGCGCTCCTAGTGAAAGAGGAAGGGTTCAAAGCTGCCAAGGCTTTTGTCGCCCCAAGATTAGGAAAGAAGGAAGAAGATTCAGTGGACATTAACTTGTGCTTTGTGCAGCAACTGCTGAGAGACGTAAATAAAAATTCGTGTAACGCTGACATTTTTTTTTAAATTTTAATTGTAATTAACCACTTTCCTTAACATAAACTTTTGCAGGGCAATCGAAGTGACGCCATTATAATTCTAGAAGGTTTGGCGAAAAATTCCTACAAACCAGGGATCATTGCTGCTCTGGTAACTCTTTACCAAACGGAAGGCCGGTTAAATGAAGCTGCAAAAACATTGAAACAAGCTGTTGATTTCTACCGTAAAGGAGAGGTATAAGGCTATTAATGTTACGACTACGACGCGCCACTAACAAGCAGACAGTTTAGTCCTGCCAATATACACGAGTTGTCTATCGACCTGTCACATTACGTCTATTTGCAAACAGTAACATTACAATAGTCATTGGTCAAAGCATCGTTTCATGCTTCATTCATGATACAAACAACGTTGATCAGATGAGAAGATAATTCTTGATTAAGTTCCCTTGTGTTTAGTTGAGTTCTGAAACGGAAAGTAGCAAACGAGACAAGACTTTCCAATTTTGAGAAATGTACGCATACACACTTTTCGAAAGTATTCTCAATAAGTTCATGTTTGTCTGTAATTGTTCATATTCTTAGTGTAAATATTCCGTTTCTTAGTGTAATATATATATATTGTTATCTATTTTATCTAATTGTTTGCATGGTCTCTAATTACTTGTGTGTATATCATTTATTATTTGTGTATGCCATTACATCGACGTGTTTCATGCTTATTCTTGACTACTACTACTAGGGCAACAAACAACGGTTAAATATGTTGTGGAGACAAGCTGCATCCCTTTTGATATTACAAGGAGACCTCGCCGAAGCCGTAAAAAGCCTGGAGGAGTTGCGCAAAACGTCGCCAGATGACATAACAACACTGGCCCAGCTTATTGTAGCTTATGCTCAGGTTAGTAGTGTACTTTGTGCGTATTATGCGGCAGAGGATTATACAAATTTTGCATAAATACATGCCACTGTTATCTTGTCACTCTCACTGATGAATGATTTTAGTATGACATCGCGAAAGCTCAAAAACTTAGCAAAGAGCTACCTGTCGTATCGGTACCGGAAGACATGGACATGGCCGTTCTAGAATCACCAAACTGGCTTTCCAGTGTTAAACTGATGAGGAAGGGTAAGCCAGATTCTGCTCCGTCCACTCCTCTACTACCCTCTGCTGGTATCCTTGAAAACGGTGTAGACGCTAACGGAGAGAAGAAGAAAAAGAAGAAGAAGAAATGTAAGTCGAAGATGCCAAAAGAGAACATTGATCCGGAACGAAACCTAGACCCTGAGCGGTGGCTTCCCAAGTATGAGAGAACTGGTTACAGACCCAAGAAACAACGCAGAGGTAAAGTGGACGTTGGTAAAGGAACGCAAGGGGCAGACTCGGCTACGTCGGCAATTTAGTAAGTGGACCCTTTATTTTTTACGGGGTTGTTGAATGAACCTAACGGATCGTGGCTTTTGAAAGCACTGACTTACCATGTTTAATTTTTATAGTGACATGACTACAAAAGTTACTAATTTGAAGAGGGAAACATCTGTTCCACCATCCCCGTCTGGCCTCTCACCAAAGCCGAAGAACTCAAAATCGAAAAAAGCAAAGTCAAAGTAACTTTGGCCTTCAAAATTACACAACGCGATTATGACTTATAGTTATGGATACATAACTATATTATATATAAAGTACATTCAATTAATATGCTAAAAATGTGCAATTGTTTATGGAAATTTTATATGGTAGGAATCTAAGTACGTACATCTTGTATGAGATTTAATATACGTAAAAATAAGTGCTTTTCATTGACATGATATATTTTCGAAAATTAAAATTGTTAAACATTTTAAAATCGGTAAAATAATTAAATGCGAAATAAAATTAAGTGAAAAATAACGGCACAATTTTAAATATACGCATCTTTGGTTTATTTGTCATAATGTGTCAATATATCGCGACTTGCTTTTTCATAATGACATATTTTAACAGGACGAAGTACAATTTTGTTGAGTGTTTTTTTTTCTCCACACTTAAATGAAATATTAGAATTATTAAATATTTATAGCATATCATTCTATTTCCATAATGGTGCCTCATACTCCTGCCGATTTGAATTTTTCCCCCCAGTGAAATTATACATCTCTTCTACACACATCGACGAGATCAAACCTCCATATATATATATTTATCTATTTATATATATATATATGTTTAGAACAACTGCTATGGTAAAATATATAGGGAACTACAACGCAAAAATACGTGGACAAATCCTGTTTTGTTATGATACACCTGTTTGCTACAAAGAGAATTTTACAACTTTATTATAGCTTCTCCTTGTTCGAGGGAGGAGCAAAAAGTTGAAAAAACTCCGTAAACAAACACTACGTCATGAACTACTGCCACTACTGCTTTTTTTCACAGAAACACAGGATTTTTGCATTGATAACATGAGAACACCATATTGTCAACTAAAATTACCTTCATTTTTTTATAATAGCCTCTCGTGGTAAGCACAAACAGATCAGATCAAACTTGCTAGTAACAATAATTAAATTTATGTTTATATATTATTAATAAATATATCTATATATTTTAAAAACGTAATGTATAAAGAGAGTTTTAGGTATAATCTCTTGAAACAACGATGTTTTTATACAACTACCACCGCTAAATACAACATTTAACATTTATTTTTTTCATATTATGCATGCTACTCTAAAAAATAATACTATTTTACATTACAGCGTTGTAATACAACAACACTCATTATTTCTGGCTTGTACACCTTAACTCTATATTGTAACCTAGACACTATATATATGTATATATATATACGATTATTTCAAAACGATTTAGGTTAGTTGACATTTTTTTAAAAAGAATTTACATATAGCAGGATCATGTTGACGATACAGGGCAGATACCTACATTAATTAAATATTAAATATGGATAGGTCGATATAATAATAATAAAAATGTAGACATTTTTTGTGTACACCTTTGCATTATTAATTAGGTAAATACACTTTTTTTGGAAACCTGCCACGCAAGCATAAATTAAACAATTAGCTATAGGGAGCGAGAGAGAGAAAAATGTTAAAAATAAAATATATCACAGTCTATCAAAAAAAATAAAATAAAATCAAAAATAAAAAACTTAAAAATTTTTTTAAA
>JAHZNE010002626.1:0-10569 GCA_027744055.1 Callyntrura sp. NNG-2020 | reverse complement strand
TCGGAGAACACGGTCACACTCGTCTCTTTCCCCAGGAATATTGGTGGCGCAAGGTATAAATAGTAACATCATCATCCTCGTCATTATTATCACTTGCGGTGGTGGTAACTTAAGTCGTCGTCGACGACGACGACGACGACAACGACGACGATACCGGGAATACTGGCAGCTTTACCCTTTTAATATTACAACTTAATATTATGCGGCGCTCTCCCCTCATAAAAGGTAGTCGTCGCGCCAGGAGCAGCAACAGTGGTACTACTTGTGTTTCCTGTCGTTAAATATCAGTGGCACTGCTTGCAAAACTAATTTTTTTTTCGGCAATGAATGTGTCAGTAGAATATTGGCAAAGTTGAAGGGAACGGCGACGCGGAAGATGATAATGATGATGACGGTAGCATGTGGTGGCGTCTGAGAAAATTTTCTTTTTTCTCGTTGTATAATGTATATAGATGTTATGATGATCTAGAAAAGCATTAACTTTTTTCTCTTTTTCTCTCTCTCTCTCTCTGTCTTTCCCCGTTTTTTTCTTTATTGGGTTCATTTCTCCCTGCATAATACCCGTTCGTAACTGCCGCTGGTTTTTTTTAGCTATTACCTTCATTGATGTTGGTCGGTCGATGGATGCATTAAAAGGGGAGAAAAAAATATTGCAAAAAAGCGAAGAGCAAGTACACACGCTCAAAAGTATGGAGACGGAGAATGTTGATGAGTGAAAGAGAAAAGGGAAATGTTGTGTGTTCCAGGGAGAGCCAGGGAGAAACGTGGGTACTTGCCACAACAGCAAGAAGCAAGGACCACTGGCAGCCGTAGATGGGGCTTTGAAAAAAGTGCACTTGTAATAGGAGAAGAGAGAGAGAGAGAGAGAGAGAGAGCCGCTCTCTTCGATGCTCCTTGGCTCCAACAACCGTTTTATCCGACAACAAGGCAAGCATTCTTTTCCAGGGTTTTACAGCATTAGTGGCGGCATTGGTGGTACCCTAAAGCATGTAAGAGTAGTTGTAAGGCGAAAAAGAATGCACGGTGAAAAGAGAGGGAGCAAGACAAGAAGACAAAGAGCAGAGCAGACTTTCTCGCTAGTGTAGGGTGACTTGGTGTATGTGTGGGTGAGTGTGCTTTCCCTTTAGTAGGAAAAAACCCAGGGAAATCTGGTAATATTGGTGGGTTACTAGCAGGAATAACATGTCTGTGTGTACTTATGTGTAAGTAAGCTAACGGAACGTAACGTGAAAGGAAAAGCAAAGTATGTACGGATGAACGTCCATGTTTCCTCGCACCAGTTCAACAGAAATAAAAAGAAAGTCTCTCTCGTTAAACTGCCGTTTTTGGGAGTATGAGCGCTGTATTTGGCCACAATGTATACAGCAAGATAGTTGTTCTCACAGCATTTCTCCTGCTGCAGCGTGAAACTAGCAGAAATAGAGGGAGAGGGAGAGAGAGAGAGAGAGTAAAGGGAGAGGGCTCCCATTCTTTTTCTAGTGCCATCATCAGAGTATCTGTAGTATCACATTTGCCTCGACTACAACAGAATACAAACGGGGTTCTTTCTTTGTGCAAGCGAATGCTCTCTCCAGCGACTTGATTTTGAAAGACGGACAGAGCCAGGGAGAATGTACGGTAAGGAAAGCGAGGAAGAGCAATAGAGAGAAATAGAGAGAGAAAGCATGAACGAAAGGAAGAATCGGCCCAGTGCCAACAACAACTGCTAAAACCTGCACAACTTTTTCTCTCCCATTCGCATTTCAGCTCTGGCTCTCTCCCACTCTGTTTTTCAGGCTGCCGTTTTTTGAGTAGAAAGAATCGGGACAACGGGGAAACTCACGCAGTTTTCTCTCGCACTTGGTTTCATCAAGAATGTATCCTGCGTGAGAGGTAGAACACCACCACCACCGAGGTAAAGAGAGACACCGTGTGTGCGTCTGTTTTTTGTGTTTGTAATAGCCAGTGTGTGTGTGTGGATCTCCCAGAAAAAAAGAGAGAAAAAAACAGCAAATATGTCAGCAAGACAGTTATAGTCATAACACACTTACTTTCCCCCCCCCAAAAAAAAAGAGATCCAGTCAGAGAGACAGAGTCATTTTCTTTGTTTCACGTTGTCTTTTTTCTCTTTCTCTCTCAGTGCCCTCCCCAGTCTCCTGCTTTTCGTCTCGATAAAAGGCTCACTCTCCAAGTGTTTACGTACATATATATTTATTATTATTCTTATTCTTACTCCTCTTGTCATTTCCCCCACTCACTCTATTTTCTCTCTGTTACCATTTCTTCTCTCTCTCTCTCTCTTTGTACGTGTGAGTGTGTCTTTGTACAGGAGAAAAACTTTGCAAGAGAGAAAAGAGGACAGGAAAAGGGAAAAGAAAACAGTGTAAGTAATCCTCCTTGCATAGCCATCAATATTTATTTCTACTTTCCCATAAAAATCTTCTTCTCTTCAACAACAACAACGCCGCAGATTCGAGTAAGCGAGAAAGAGAAAGAAAAAGAAAGTACAAGAGAGAAAAAAAACGATCAATGAATACATACATGAACGAACTATCACATCATCGTCGTCGCCGCCATCAGCATCATCATCACCCTCACTACCACCACTACCGTCGTCCTCAACCTCCTCCATCGCCTCCTTCCAGCCCCAATCATCTTTACACCCTGTTAGTTTAAATATTTCGTGAGTTCTTTTCCCACATCACCGATAAATAATAAATCTCCGGTAATAATCACGTTGCGCTTCTCCAAAAAAAACCGAACCACGCACCAGTCACAACAATAAAAATCTAAGCAAACAACGTATTCTTCGCCTTGAATTCCGCCTTGGATCCTTCTCATCTTTGCGGCACACGTTGCCCGTATTTTCATCTTGGCAGAATCCTCCGAAAGAAAAAAACGGTTGCTTTTCTCGGTGCTGTTGTCTTGTTTGCATTTGGTCTCGGCGTCATTTCCCCTCTTATGAAAGGACGACTTCACCCCGTTTTTTCAGATGTGTCCCCAAATGTGTTGTTCTGGCAAAGCTGTACGTTCTGGGTGGCTTTGATTCCGTATAAAGAGATCATGAATAACGTAAACCAACCCAACCACTAAAATTCCTCAACCGGTTCCGCAATCCCCTTTTTAAGACTCTCTGCTGATGCATCGACACAAAAATATACATTAAAAACGTCGTCATACATTTTCTCCCCCTAAAAATTTTCCTTCCCACTCTCCGAGAAAGTGTTTTCCTTTTCTGCTTTCTCCGTGTGCACGTGTCTGCCTACTTGCTCCCTTTTACGATTATTGCCGTTTGCGTTCCAACTTTTACATTATTCCCGGGTGTCACTGTGCGCGGAATCTGGAAAGGACTTTGGAGAAAAGGAGGCAGTATTACGGAGAAAGAGAGAACATTTTGATATGTGGGAACAACACTCCGCGTGTCTTTTTTGCATTCTCGGGAATTTTCCCCAAAACAAGTAAACACGTAAAACAATTTCTCCACAGACAATTTTTCTTGTATGTGCTGTGCTCTGTCGCGATGTCCTTTATGTAGGCCAAAGCACCAACAAATATTACCAGGGTGACGGGTACGTCAAAAAGCAGGTTTCTCAACACGGTTCATTTTTACCTTGTAATGTCGTCGTCGCCACCTTTCTCCCTATCAACGTTGTCACCATCACTAGCAGTCCTGTCGCGGGGCCTCGATTTGAAACACAGGAACAATAATAATGATAATACCCTCACTAATGCTTGTCGTATCCACAAAAATAGCAGACTGTATCCCTTGATATCATCCACAGCCTTGCCTTTATCCTTGTCATCGTCATTGTCGACGTAACAACCCCTGTGTACACATTATTACAAATTTATTTTTGTGTAGGTGCAACTTCGTGTAAAGCTTTGATAAGAATAGACAGAGAGGAAGAGAGAAAGCAAAAAGAGAAAGCGATAGAAAGAGAATGACACGATAGACAGAGAAACAACAATAACCATGTAGATTGTAATAGCCGTGGCGGCAGCAGTACTCGTAATACAACCCGCGACAACACCGATGATGATGACGATTATCGTCATCATGCAAATGGCGGTAGAGAAATACACGTAGTCAAAAACATCATTGTTCTCGTCGTCAGGCTCATCATGTTGTGCATGTTCTTGTTGTTGGACAAGACGCAGACAAAAAAGAAACTAATGTTTTGTCGGGTGACTCTTGGCAAGATTTAATATTAATTTTTTTTAGTCAAGTACACACGCATCCGTGTGTGTGTGTGTGTGTCTGTTCCACGGGAAAAGAGAAAAGGAAGATGAGAAAGCGGTCTTCCAACTAGCCACAGAGAAAGCGAGGGAAAGCGTGCAGAACCCTGTGATCACGCATTCTTCCAAAAACTGGGAGGCTTTTCAGACTGGAGACAGGAGAAGAAAGGCGTTTTGTTTCCCTTTGTGACTTTTCATACAGATTATGATAATAATAGTAATAGTAAGGATGATAATGATATCACTCTCCTCCGCGTTTCTGTGTGATCAGGAGGAAAACAAATACGACTAGGGCGTCATCATCATCATCATCATCAGCAGCAGCATCATCATCGTCATCTTTTTCTTCTACTTTCTCCTGTCCTACAAAGTACACAGAGAAAGCACGAAGCTCAGAAAAGCTTACAGGAACCCGCACAACCGTTACGGAGACTGCCACACGTAATTTCTAACATCAGCTACCTACTTTTGCATTGCATGAAGAAGGGCGACAAGGGTTCCTCTGGTGAAAATTACAACGACACGGTCGCTTATTGTTTCACTTTTGATTACATCGTCATCATCGTCGTCGTCGTCTGCCGGGGGAACATATATGCACATTCACACACGCTCGTATCCCCAATATCGGCGACGTTCTCATCCTTGTCATTATCAAGATAATATTGTATTTGTATTCATGAGAAGAGTAGAAGAAGAGCCGGAGAGAGACGGAGAGGGAAATAATAACGGTCGTGGCAACAGCAATGGCAGTACTTTTAAATAACTTGAAATTGGAGCGAGTTTGTAGCTCTACTACCACTTGAGCGACTGGTGCGACATACGAATTATTATTATTATTAGCTGGCTAATTGATTTTGTCGAGTTGCTGCGTCTCCCACTGAAAGAGTAAGCGGGGAGTCGCCGAGATTACACAAGACTTCTGTAGGGAAAAAGGAGAGAAAAGGGAATAAAAAGAAAGCATATTTTTTCCAGGAGAAAGCATAACACTGAAAGGCTGACTTTGCTCAGGGGGGAAGGAAGAAAGTCAGCAGAATCGCGCCAGTAACCAAAAAGACTGACGGTACGAGGTAAACTTAAAACTGAAAGAATCTCGGAGAAGCGAGTGAAAGACGTTCAAAGAGAAACAGTATTTAATGTCTTCTTGTGGGTTATCTGCAAGTTAGCCAGAGGTACCGTGACAAAGAGAGAGAATAGACAGGCTCCCGTAGAAAGGAGTACTGATTTTAACTGGATAATTAACCGGTAGTAACATTTACCTGGTTTGCAATTTTTTCTGCTGACGCCAAAATCCCGGGCACATAAACAACCGGAAGTAATTTCTCGGGCGTGTCAGTATCGCAAGTGCGAGAGTGTTTTTTTTGGTGTGCGTGCATAAAAGTGTACAACTTTTCGAGCAAAAAAAAACATTTTACTCAAATTGAGTCTTTTAGTCTTACATTTTGTATTTTTAATTTTTCACCGGCTGACATTCCCCATTTTTTCTCTCCCACACAGCCAAAAGAGAAAGAAAGCGACTTGCACTTTCTCTCTATGCCCATGTGTCTGCGTTTCCTTTGAAAGGAGAAAAAGTATAGGTGTATCATATACCTAACCAGGACGACATATACCTTCCTTCGCAGCAACAGCAGAGTGCCTCTGGAACTGGCCTGCGAAATCAGCAACAGAAGAAGGAAAGCTAATACGAGAGAAAAATCTGAGTAAAGAAAGATCCTGCTGGTTGGTGGCTTCTAACCGGGAACTGGGTACATTGTTGCGGGGAAGAAGAGCTAAAAAAAGTGTACGGAAAGCCGAGAGCGAGAAAGAGAAAGCCAAAGTAGAGAAAGAGGAGGAGGACGAGAGACCGAGGATCTAATAAATTATATAAATCTAGAACGTCGTCGGTTACCACAACTTCTACCTAGCTTACTCGCGCCGTGTAGGGGGATAGAAAGGCGAGATAATAGGAATAAAAAAAATATTAATATAAAGCACTCTCTACCCAGTACGACCACTAACACTACTACTACCACTACTACTACAACTACTACTCCTGTTACTGCTGCTGTTGCTACTACCTCAGGTAAAGACACTTTAAAACCATGTGTGTTCAGTGGCTCATATATGTGCTCCTCGCTGGGTGTCTGCCACTGGCTTACTCACTAAAAGTAGTCATTATAATACCGTATTTCCGGGAATAAAAGCCCCACTCAAAAGGACAAGCATACTTTCTCCAAATCTCCCTCATTTTTTTGATATTGCGTGAGAAACAAAGAAATTATTTAAATTGCATTCCACCTTACGAGTGGGGCTTTTATTCCAGGAAAACCGGTGACAACAATGTGTACTTAACGGTAGCATAAATGTGGGCGCATAAAGCTTCCGGACAAAAAGTTATAATCCGACTTTCTCTCCTTGCAAGCTCCTATATATCGGTCAGATATCTCTCTGGCTTTTCCGCGCTACGCCAAAGTGGCCTCCAAAAGCCCGGTTTCTTATATCCCTTCTCCCTCGCACACAAAAATCCATTCCGGTTTAAAGCACACAGGTCACGTGTGGTAAAGAAAATCAGGACAAAATCAAATACCTATTCATCTATTTACCTTTTTCCCCTTTTTCGTTTCTATTACCACCTTTGCATCATCTGCTGCGCGAGATTTGGTATTTCCCCGTTGGTTTCTTTTTTCTGCTATCAAGCTGCTGCTGCTGCTGCTGCTGCTGCTGCACACTACTATACTACTTTCCCGGTTTATTTTTATTTCCTTGCCGACCGTAAAGAAATATGAAAGGCGTTGAAAGACTTTTGGGAATTGAGCGTTGCACACCCGAAAAATACACAAGTACATTCATCCGATACCCGCTCGCACTCCTTTATTTTGTTGGTCCTTCCCGGCATATCCTATTTCTTTACCTTTTTTTTTCTTTCCCAAAGCCTTCTCTCTTTTCCCAAAAGCTCTTCTCTTCAACAACGGGGTTTGGCTGCTGCTGCTGTTTCTGCTGTTGATGGTGAGAAAATGCAACTGTTGTATACAAACTTGTATGAACCCACACATACACAGACACACCAGCAGCACCTTCACACGTGCTACTCTAGAGTCTCCTTTGAAACCAGAGAACTAAATCCTTTTAGTACCCTTGCACCAGGCACACCACCACTGGCATTTCCATCAACATCATCATCATCGGCATGATCACAACGACAAAAAATAAACCAACAGCACTTTGTCTTTCCAACACAGCAGAATCAGCAGTGTTGTTGAATTTCTCCCTTTCTCCGCGCTTTCCCTGTCAAATTCTTTACTTTTCCTCTTCTTTCATTTGGTTGCCTACTTTCTCCGGGATGTGCGCTGGTGTGAGGGCACCAGAAGGAGAATGCTGAGGGATGTACAAATGCCGGAAATCCTTAGAGATTATTCTTGTACATGCAAACAGACGCAGAAAAAATCTAATTTACTAAAATGGGTTCCCCATTTTCTCTATCTTTCTCCACTTTTTTTGGCATACGGTTTTCGGGAAGAAAAACTGTGCGTGGGTAGCAGCACACACAGATATACTAGCACCCCTAGAGTCTCTATAGGTTAAGATGTTTGGGAGTCTGTGGTGAAGGTGATTAAACAAGAAGAAAGGGAAGAGAAAGCAAAAAGAGCCTGGAAACCCGTCACGGTGAAAGCAAGAAAAAGCGGGCGTTTCGGGGATTAATTAATTGTATTTGAATGAACTGTGCAATAATTCCTAGTGTCTTTCCCTCATCTCTCCACTAGTGAAAGCGCTTTCCCCCATACATTCCCTCACTCACGAGCAGCTCCTCTCTAAGATTTTATTTGACGCCATGTAATGTACCTTGTCCTCGTTGTCATTTTGCGGGGAGAATAAAGTGTTCACAGAACCACAAAATGTATAATAACATATACCCCGAGTCCGGGTGGATTCCTCCTCAGATAACAGGCGATACACAAGTATATCTTTCTTCTCTTTAGAATCTCTCTCTCTCTCTCGCTCCCTCTCTCTCTCTGCCGCCTGTGTGTTGTGTGTGTGAGCCCATTTCCCTTTTTTCCTAGTAAACTACTAAAGTTTACTTTGTAATTGCAAATCGAATGGAAGCGCTTGCCAGGCGGTTGCCCCAATTGTCCCTGTTGTCGTTGTCCTCTTTAAGAGTTCTCGTACTGTAGTCACACCAGCATTATTATCATGATCATCATCATCAGTAGAAGCAGTAGTAGTAGTAGCAGTAACAAAATATCCCGAAAATAAAGAGATCTAAAAGCAAATCAAACTAGAGAGAAAGTGAGAGAAAGAGAGAGAGAGAGAGAGAGAGAGAAAGAGGAAAAGTTTTCACCGTTCTTGTATACAGTGTTGGGTTACGTGAATATAAATACATGGGTACGTGAAGCAGATAACCGTTTGCCGGGGAATACTACGATTGGCGGTGTTTCTAGCGAGAGAGAGAGACTCTAAACGTCTTTTGTTATTCACAACTCTTTTTTTGTACTTTTTCTCTCCGCCGTAGTAAATTCATACTTCTTCATTCGTCCACTATCACAAGGAAACGAGAAGTGAGTGTCTGAGAGAGAGAGAGAGAGAGGGACGAATGAAAAAATAGATATGAGAAAAGTTTCTCCGTTGACTGCCACAGCAACCAAAAAGAGAGTCATTTTTTCTTTCATGAATATTTGCCCCTTCTTTATTGTTCCTTGGTCGTTCCTTGTCTTCCCTATATACTACTACCCGGGTCCTGCATCTACATAAAAATGTACAGGAGGATATAACGTACGGGAAAAAAGGTAACATTTTATGTGACGGTAGCTTTCTAGCCATGAACGATTTAGGATTAAAGTCTGGGGAAATGAAATGATTTCAGCTTTCAGGGTACATTTTTATTCCAATTTCTTCTCCCTCCTCTTCTTCCTCCTTTCTCCACGCCGGCTTCGTTTTTATTGTGATACAGTTATGAAAACATGTATGGAAAATAAAGCAGGACGACAAGATAAGAAGAGAGCGTGGGGGGAGCGAAGAGAGGGAGGCAGGGAAAGGTAAAAAAAATAGGAAAACGGCACAAGGAAAATACCGTCAGTTATCTATCTAGTCAGGCTGTCCTTCTGCTCTGCATAAGTATGTAGTTGAGGATTCCTCGCCGTTTTCTGTAAGGGCATTATATTTCGGATAAATATAGATAGAGAGAGAGAGAGAGGAAGAGGAAGAGAGAGATGTAAGTATTTATTAAATGCATGTAGGCTGAAACTCAGCTGCAAAATGTATTTACAAGGAGAAGGAAAGCAGGAGAAAAACTTGCTCCATTTGTTACTTTTCTGCTTCGCTCACTTTAAAAGCAATAGTCAAAAGCAAAGTAGACATCTCTCTCTCTCCCTCTCTCGACCTTACTTTTCTTCTCTCCGTTTTTCTTCCTTCTTACACGCTTCGTTGTGCCTTGTTTCCTATGCCAAAAAACAGACCCTTGTTATCTGTCACTTTGTAATGGAAATCCAAAGGACAGTAAAAAAAGAAATTATAGCTCTTGTCTTCTTCTTCTTTATCTCTCCCTCTCTTTCTGTCTGACTGTCTGTGTGTGTGTGTGTGTGTGTGTGTCTTGTAACGAAATGAAAATTACTGTAATACACCGACTTAAGGGAGGCATAAAAGTGGTGACTGACTTTCAATGCATGCCAGCAGAAAAGGAAGCAAGCATGCATGCCAATAACACGCAAAACGACAATAGAACCCGAAATATATAGACTCGCCTGCTCTCCTCCTCCTCCTCCTCTGCTTCTACCCGGGTTGTTATAGAGAGAGAGAGAGAGAGAGAGAGAGAGAAAGTGAGTGTGTGTGTGTGTGTGCTACTTTACTAAAGGAAAGTAAATGTGGCAACAATAACAGACACACACACAACCATTTTGACTCGTGGTAATCGCAACTGGTGCGCTGCTCCTGCTGCTAGGTTGCCGGGCAGGCACGAATTTGACAGTCGTCATGCTATTAACAAGGGGAAAGGTGAAAATCCATACGTGGAAATAGGAAACAACATAAAAATAAGTAGACAGGCGTGAATTTACGGGTTTTATGGTTATTTACCAATTCTCTATCTCTCCACTTGCTCTCGGGTCGTTTTTCGCAGTTGAGGGAAACGTTCGTGTATTCATATTGTTTCTCTTACTCGCTGTCTGTCGACGGGTACTGTACCCAAGATATTTATTAATGAAAAATAAAAATTTTCTTGGGGAAAAATGGAAATGGGGCTGGTGCGATACGGAGAAAAAGTAAAGGAAGCTTGCTCAGATGGAAGGAAACTTGGAGAGAGGAGAGAAAAATAAAAAAAAGGATAAAGATAAATTTACGTTTCAATATTCGCTCTCGTGAAAATTACTTTTGACCTGACAACTTCGG
>JAHZNE010002625.1:0-14343 GCA_027744055.1 Callyntrura sp. NNG-2020 | reverse complement strand
GCCATTTATTATTATTGTGCATTGGGGATTTTCCCAGGCAGTAAGGAGCAGCAGTGGTGGGGGAAGGTGGGGGGGGTAGCAGGCTAGAGAAAACAACGGAAATGAGTGTGTGTAGTTATAAACCGAGTGGAAAGCGGAATGAAAATCCTTGGAAAACTATAAAATCTACACAAATTACACGAAAAGTCACTGCATCTTTCCCTGCCTTTCATAGTCTTTATTTTTGCTCGGTGGTGCCAAACAGCTACAACTCGTCATCATCCATTTTACGCCTATAACGTTGTTTGTGCCCCGCGTTTACTTAAAGTATGAAGGTGTCCTGTTACATGCCATATGAGTACCTACCCAGTTTCCCAGCTAAAAAAATTGTGGAGTTTGCCCGGGTAACTACCTAGGTAGAGTGGAGCGAAAACGATAACGCGCGAATAAGGTCTTTTTCACCACCCAACTCCCAACTACTCCATTTGTTCACACGCAAAAAAGAGGAAAGAGAAACAAGTCTTTAATTTTAAGCATGCCACTTTCTATTTTATTTCTGGCAGAAATTAAAACTGACTTTTAAGGCCTTCTCCGCTTTTTTGTTAGCTGACTCGCATGCATGCGAAAGAAGGCTGTGGACTTGCAGACATGCTATGTATGATAATATACACTTGCTCCCTCTTCTCCTCTCTCTCTCTCTCTCTCTCTCTCTCTCTCCTTCATTCTCGGAGCAAAAATGAAAGTGAAAGGCCCTATTCTCTCTTCCGTGTTTGTTTTCTCCTTTTACGCTTCACGAATTACACAATGAAAATCAAACTTGACTCTCTCTCTCTCTCTTATTTTTTTATACAAAAAGCTTCAGCTACTAAACGTCGCTGTAACCGTTTACGTAAGTACTTTTCATTTCATTGCCATCATTACCGTCACTGTCGACACAAAAAACGGTAAAAGTAAGAGTTTAATTAAAAGGGAGCGCAGAGTGTGTAGGCAGAGTGAGAGAGAGAGAGAGAGAGCGGCAAGATAATGACAAAAATCTTTAGAAAGCATAAAACTGGTGCGCTGCTGTTGCTGCCGATGATCCAGTCTCGATCGAAGGAAGAGGATCAATGTAAATAACAACGTTTCATACTTGTCATTTGCTATTCTCATCATCATCTACCCGTTTTATTGCCAGAGTGTAATAAAATACATGGACGTGTACGAAGCAATCAATTTATAATCTACATGTCTATCTTTATTTTGTGCTCCTGAATTTTTGTGCTTGTCCGTTGCCCTTACATCTATAGAGGAGAGAGTCTCTAGCAAATGTAAAAAGAAGCTGCACTTTTTAGGGTTCCTCTCCAATTCCGATTTTATTCATGAGCAACACCCAAAACGGAAAATGATTAGAATGATGATGATGACGAGGATGCTGGGAAAGCAAAGAACATATAGGAGAAAATCAGGTTGAGCGAAAATCAACCTTGATACTTGAGACGATACCTGAGCCATGAAAATGAGTTCAACTCTTGAAAGGCATAAGAACCTTGTAGACATTCTTCTCCTTGGCTCTCCTATAAAGTTATACAAGTTGCAATTCGCCTTTCAGATATCTTGTTGTGTGCCTTGGTATTATTTATGCGCGTACTATTTAGAAAATCGGAAATATGAGCTAGTGTATTGCTTTAGAGCCATGATGTTGTAACTTCCCCTCGTACAACTTCTGAAGCTTTAGTACTTTAATGTAGATGTGGGAGACCATTTTGAATTTTCCCATGGCACGATTTTCTCAAGCGGGTGTGTCACTAGCAACAAGAATGTGAGAGGAAAGCAGAAAAATCGAAGAACCTTCGCGCTCTCAAAATCACGATTATCTCCGCCAGCAACGATGATTGTCATCATCATCAGCGTCACCGTCAGATGAAAGTGTTTCCGACAACCAGGAAAAAAATTACAGGAAAAATGCTTTTTAAAATGTGTATCCAACTTGTTCTTCTCTGTTTCGGTGTCCTGTCCCCGTTGTGCACATGCATTAACGACGGATGCAGATACACCGGAATTAGCAAAAAGGAGCTTCTCCTTCGGAATAAAAAGTTGGTTTATTACTTTGCTATATGTGTACACGCAAAAGTATTAAATTTCTCTCCCATTCCTAGTTACTACGACAACTTGTAAGAAGTTGAGCCGGAGCGTGTATAAACCATATGCGCCTTTGGGAACCAAACGGCAGCTGTAAAGTAGCGTACAAATGGCTGGTCGACAAATGATAATGGTCGTGATAACAGCAAAGGATTTGGGTAACGTTTCTTCGTTTTAGGAATGCACAATGACACAAGATTGTAAGGAATAGTCAAAAGTCTATAAGTACAAGGCATGTGAGTTGTCTGGCAACAACTGGGAGCTTTCCGTACACGACATAAAGAATATATTATGGTATATAGGACTGTATAACTGTAACCCAACAACATCAAACTAATAACATTGAGAAGTGAAACATCTCCCCGAGATTTTATTTCTTATTTACGTAGGTTAGCCGCGTAACGTAATTTGACCATAGAGAAGAAACACAAATTGCTGTTATGTAGCATTTTTGTAATGTGTCATTTTACTTGCAGCATTAAAATAAGTATCATCACATCACCATCATCATTATTACAATCACACACGCATCACCGGCTTTCTCGACGTTTTGGAATGGTGTTGCATGAGGTACCTCCTTTATTGTCGTCTTTGTATACCACATACACTCTTGCAGGCGGATGAGTTGTATATAGTGGTCGTTACTATTGTGAATACTACAGAACGTGATATATATCGTGATTTTACAAAAGCTAAACACTCGTAATGCAGTGAAACTACATGTCTGGAAACATGCAATAATATTCAGTAAGTAGGTAGTAAAATAAGATACTTAAGTTTGGCAATAAATAACGAGCGCTACTCTATGCGAATTTTAACGTGTCTGTCGGTTGTTTAATTGGATTGAATATAGCATACGTAGAACACTAAAAATTAATGGAAAGAATAAGAATAATTTATATATAGTTACACAGAGAGATGAGAAATAGTGAGAGAGAGTCCTTAAGGTTGAAGGTAATTTGTAAATCTTTTTGTGCGTTCCAACTTTTTCTTTTTTAAATTTGTTGACCGACAGCACAAGCTAGAAACTTCGAATGTGAACCAGTGTGATTCATAATATTTGGATGTAACAATGTAACTGGCAAGAATAAGAATTTCGTGACAAATATCAGCAACCGGTAAACAATTTTTAAAAATTCTTGGATCAGCGGTCTTCATCCATGGGTATAGTTCATCCAAGGTTACACATGGGTACGCATGGACCCAATTTCATAAAAATGACAGGCTGACAATTTGACAAATTTTTTTTCAGTTAGTCACTGTTGGTTACCCATACATTTAAATGGACGAATTTTTGACAAGTTTGTCAACTTGTCGGACTTGTAATTTTATGAAATGGGGTCATGATCTAGATAATATATGCGCAATATTTAAGAGAGTGTGAGAGTAATGTATAGGTTACTCCAAAAATAAGTGATGCAAGAGTTAAATTTTGAGTGGTTTTTATCTACGGGTACAACAAGTTCGTACGTTTGTATGTTTTTCATTCGCATGTTCCAGCAATTGGTAAATACTAATTGATTAGAAGTTTTAACAGCTGTTTTGGAACTGATTTCGCCACTTTTCTTAATTTTGATTGCTGTAGTTTAGTTTTACTAGGTTCTAAAACTACTTATGAATGCAGTAGTGATTCTTCCAACAGTAACATGCTGTAGCACATTTGTTTACCCTATTGGAAAAGCGTGTAGCTCGTACTTTACGACGGTTTATGTGACACGCAACACTGAAGCATATGTAAAATGTAAAACACATTAGCAATTGCGGAAATAACAGCAAATGAGCGCCAGGGGGTAAATTGTTGAATAGTAAAAACACAAGAGCAATTTTACGGAAACTGCTACTCATAGTCTAGACTTTAATGTCTGTTTTCGCAGAATGTGGCATTTTAATATGCATATTTTTGCAAGTTTTGCTTCGTTAATAAGAATCCTTTTGATTTACAGTGCTGTTTGCTGTGGTAATAATAATAACAATAGCAGTATTAATAATACAAATTATAATCCGGTTTTGCATTCGACGTGGTCGATGGTGCTGTTGACATTACATAGTCCTTGTGAAATTGCCAGCACCCCCTATACGAAATGTGTATCGAAAAGAAATGTGGCTGTTACAGCAACTACTACCACTACTACTATGAAGAATGCTAATAATAACAATAAATAGTACAAGAACAACAGCAATATTCATAATCATAATGGTAAAGTGTAGTGAGACATGCATAACGACATAAGGAACAAATTGGCGTGCATCTTACATGCACCAATGCATGAGCCAAAGAGAACACTCATCTACACGCAGAGAGAACCCAAATCCAAAAAAACGACAAGTTGAAGTTCACGTTCGTTCCCAGTAAAATGGCAATGAAATATAGAGGACCACACAACAATGTACCCCGCTACTACTGAAAGTCAAAAGTGGCAAGTCTCACGGGGCATAGTAACAGTAGATGTTTACAAGTATTCCAAGATGCTATACCGACAAGAGCAGAGAAACTGTTTTATATTCTGTTCAAGCAATATTTCTTAAAGATATGCAGTTTGTCTGCAATTCTACATAAAATAACAATACCCCCGTTGTTGCTATTACAAATACTAATGACCATAAGTTCCTCAACTGTTTACAATTTACGGTATATTAAACTTGCGAATTCGTCTATAGTAAAACGTACTGCAGCAGCAAGCAACATAAGCAGAAAATTGCAAAAAAAATATTTAAAACTGTATATAGAGCTCCAAGGAAGGTCATATCTCTATTTCTTGGTCTTTGCTCTGCAGACATTATTGGAGGGAAATAGATACACGGAATGATGGTACGTGTGCGTCTCCCCGATTGTTCCGGTCTTCGCCATTTCACAAAAACAAATTGCGTATCCTGTTGACCTCAATTTATTACCGTGGTTGTGTATATGCAGAGTTAAGTCGTTACAAGTTTCCTTTTGCGTCTTATTTTATTCAAGTTCTTCCTAACTTTACGACCACTATTACTATTGATGACGTGAGGTGAGACTGTTTTCACTAGGTACTTCTGCCAGGACCTACGAAGACTAACGAAGGGAGAATGCAAATGGACACAATTACTGAACCTTACCACAACTTCATTATATGTACGTATTCCGCTTCCCTATCATTTTTCCCTCTCTATTATTAACACTGCCAGTAGTAGTGTTCCGGGTGTGGGTAATGGTAATGGTGATAAGTTCCCTTTACCATTTTATTATCATTTAGTACCTAAGTGACTTTTATGAAAAAGAGAAAGCTGTATTTGACTGCGTGGTTGGATGTGTTTCTAAATTTTTATACTGCGGGAAAGTGGGGGTACCTAGGGAACAGAAAATAGTAGTTGTCATCAAGGAAAAATCTCATCAGAGACTTTACAAAGAGTTTTTTTTCTCTCCTTTTCAGTGTCCTTACCTGAGTCCAAAAAAGACACAATTCCGTTTTTGTACACCATTCATTTTGTGTTCAATGTTGTAGTGTATTTTGCTGATAATGGAAAAGCAAAATGACAGTTATGGCAGTTTCCTTATATTTTTCTCCATTTGAGCCAACTTGTTTAGTTCAAAAAGGATATTGCACATTTTCTATTCAACGCCGACATCGTTTTCTTGACTGGCTTGTTTTTCCAAAGCATGTGATACTACCACTCTATTATCACATTTAGTGCTGGAAGACTTTTCTGAGAAGGAGTCGAGTGAAAGTAGACTCTGTCGTTTACGCTGCCGATCTAAATGAAGAAGATGGAACGACGATGTTGATGGCCATGTGTGTGTACACTGGTGTGCTTTCCTGTATATGACACTTGTAGGGACAGTAAACAGAAAAAAGGGGAAAGCAATATAAATCGTTAGCGTTCCATCTTCCATTTTACTTTACTTACTCCTGACGTGTTTCAGTTCTCTCTCTCTCTCTTTCCACCTTTCCCCGAGTGGAACACGAAGCATTCCATAGATGCATGGTTAGAAACACAGCGAACGCATTTTGAATCTCAAAATTATCCTCCTGGAGCAAAACTAAGTGGTGGAGTCTCTTAAGTATGAAGAAGTAGAAGACTATCATCATCAGCAGTGTCGCATGGCTGTAATAATCATCGTCGTCAGCGTCATCATCTACGACTTCATAAAAGTTAAAATGAAGGAAAGCAGAGCTGAGGCGAATAAAAGTGAAGAGGGAGAAAGCCGTTATCCCAGCTGGCATGCTTGCATATTCCATCATCATTTTCCTTCCAGACGCGCCCCTTTTAATACCTCTCTTCCTTCATAAACGAGCACCCTGTCTACCCAAAGCGGCTTTAATACCCCCATGCATCACCACCATATTGCCACTCACCTAACAAAACATTTTCGCAAAACTTTTACCCATTTTTCGTTTTACTTCATTATTTCCCTCATAATTTTCACCATTGACAATCATCATCATTGCCGTTGTCGTCATCATTAGCACCACTCCATATACTACTACATCCATGTTTTCCCCACTTATGCAAAACTCTTGCTTTAGAGATCAAAGTCGACAATGACATTTGACTTTTTTCTCTCTTTTCGTCATCATCTCCCCAGAGACTTACTTCCAAACCGGCGATAGAGGAAGAGAGGGAGAGAAAAGAGAAAAAAATGTCCGCAAAATGTTTCAAAACATTTTACCACTCTATACACTCTGAAGAGAGATTCACTTATAACGACAACAATAATATTATTAATACCTCTTCCTTTCATGCATAATAGTAAATGCCGTCAGTGTTACCGCCACTCATTCTAAAACATGCGGCATTAAAGGTAAGTTGGGTTGATGTCCTCTATCTCTCACTGTCTCCCTCTTCCATTCTTCTTAATTTGGACTCCCCTCGTCATTTGTACCAAAGGGTTTTCTCCCTCCTGTCAAATAAAATGCTGGCAGAGAAAGAGCAGGAAACGGGGAACAGGCTAAAAATCTAATTAAAACGTCATCAAGTAATTATGCCACATCTTTCTATTTTCCCCCTAAAACGCCAGCAGCCCCTAAATCTCTATTCTCCGCAACTTCCCTCTTCTCCACTCTCACGTATACAACAGGGGCGCATGTAGGAAAATTTTTGGAATGTCGTGTCAAATTTGATAAGTAGCATTTGACACCACTTCAGTTTTCGTAAATGTCAAATCTGTACTCGTCCAAATATTTCATCTCCCTAACTACCTATACACGGGTACCTACGTCAATAATGGGGAATCGAATCGACTGGTGCGCAAAAACTGTTTTGCTTACACGCAACATAAAATCCCAACATCATCATATAGTTGACTTGGTCAATACAAATCACGTTGAAACGTTCATTCCCCTCGCTCTCCGGCTCATTCTCCGGCACTTCTCACAACATCCTGGCCAATTTTCATTATTGACACGACAATAAAAGCTGAATCGATGACTATACACCATTTCTCTACTCCGCCAAGCATAACATTACTTGTACACAAAACATTTTAATAGACAGCTTTCCTATAGCTTTTATTATAAGTCGTACTTTCTTGTAGTTTTATACTGTTCAAAATACGATTACAGTTTATTATTGGGAAAAATACTTTGTTTACCACACAAACAAATGCTTAATGGCAGCCATCTCAAGGCCATCAAATGAGATTTTTATTGAGTTCGCACGTCGTATACATTTACACGCCAATATTACCCTGCGTGTGCTAGCGCTCGCAGATTATAACTTTTTTAAAGCTGTGTAATAAGCAGGCAACATGAAGCAACTCCAATCTGTTCCCTTTCGTTGTTTAGCCAAAAAAAAATCGCACACGCACCTCAGCTCATGCTTATTTTTTTATACGATTTTTTGGCAGTAAAACAAACCCATATCTTTCGTTTAAAGGACACCTGCTATCCGGTCTGCTTACTAACAATAAGAACAACAGCAGACTCGTCATTCTAAGAGCGCTATGATCACACCACATTTAAACTTCCATCAACCTAAATTACTCGTAAATTTCGGGCAAGTCTCCCACGAAAAAATATTTTTTTATAAATAATTTTGATCCTCTTTTCCTCATGCTGCTTTCAGTTGGAAAACAGAAGAATACATGGATGCAATATGCACTTGTGTAAAACATGCCACGGGGAATACCGCAATTATTACTTTGTTCGTACATTAAATTCATGTTAAGCAATCTATTACATGATCATATTAATTATTATGTTAATATTTTTATTCTCCCGGACTCTACCGCATATGCTCCCCTATCTATTTCCTGTACAAACTATTATGGCGCATTTTAAGACAAATAATGGACCATAAGTGGCTATAAATGTCGGCTCTGAAATGTGCAGCATAGCAATTACTTAGATGCTTCTAAAGTGTGCGGCGTAACCCTGTGAGCATTGTGTATGCTGCTAGAAGCAGGAGAGAGCTATTGGGAGTCGTAATAAAATACGAGAGCACTCACAGTGTGTGGCCAAACAAAACCAAAAATATATGACCTGACAATTAGTACTTTTGCAATTGATGTAAAATTTACGTGTTCTTGCGGTAGTGTGCTGCTCCTGGTGTCGCAATAGGGAGCGAGCATCCATTACCCTTTCTTGTGTGTTTTTATGAGCTGTTGTGAGCGCATCCGTCTTCCCTTTACACTAATATTAACATCAGCATCGTCAACGTCGAAATACGTAATTTCGGATTGAACGTACCTACATCATGAGCACACACATCCAGCTTGTAAGTTTTTGCATATAGTACTTTGGTTACTACACAAATAAAAAGCTTTCATCAAAGGAGCAGTGGTGATGATTATGATAATGAGAGAGAAAAGTGGAACGTATGTATCTATCCGTGTTATGTGCCAAAAATTCCACAAGACACAACAGTAGAGTGGCGGGAGTGACAGGATCACAGAATGAAAGTATGTAGCAGAAATGTGTAAAATAATGTTTATTTTTTGAATATTGTTGTTGTTGGAAGTTTCCCAAACGCCCCACCAGCCGAGTCCGGATACTAAAAAAGCAATAATATGGGAGCATGATGAGTAGTAAAGAGAGTTTATTAATGTAATAATGGAGTATAATAACGTTCAAGTTTATTTTCCTTTTAGAAGGCAGCAAACACACTGTAAAAACCATCAATTTAGCAGAGTGATTGGTGTGTATATATGTGAAAATGGATGTTACGAAAATTGAAAAGAGCAGTTTCTAGTTTTCAATTTTTGGAAACCAAAAAAGGATTTACTACCCCTCAAACACAGAATCTAATGGAAAACTGATGGAAAATTACATCGAGTACTCCACACACCAGGTTTGAAGTGTACATTCTACCTAGTATTCTCATAGTACTTCCTATTAAGTACTACTGACAGTATCTACATACTCATACTACACGACTATTTTGGCATTTGTCATTGTCACTTTATTTAAGAACTCGTATAAATTTGATAGAAACAAATCTCTAGTTTAAATGAAAAGCAACTACGTACAAAGCTGCCCATGAGTCAATCTAAACTATTGCAAAAGTACAGACTTCCTTCATTGAACTCTAGTCGCACGCTTGATGAATTATAAACTGCATCCACGAGTCTGTTGGAGTTATTCAACTTGATTTTCTTAGCCTTGTCAGTCCCACCATCATTATTATCACATCAGCCACCGTATCGTTATCACTTGCCACAAAGTACAACAAACGTCTACAAGTTTATCTAACAAGTGCATATGGTAGCAGCAAGTAAGTTGTGGTGCGGACTCCAATATTTTTTTTATAAATCTTTGATCCCATACAAATATTGGGTATACACCAGTTTAAAATTAATTGAGAGCAGCCAGCATTCAACAAGAACAACAACAACAACGTTTTGTATGACATTATGTTATCGTTTATCACACTAATCAAAATTCTGCACCCTGCAGTAGGCAAGTGCCATATCATCATCATTTTCAACAAAACAAATAACATGATATATGGCATATATCTTGTTTCTTCGTCTTGGGTGTATTGTATAGAAGTGCTGGTTTTATAGTTCCTTGTCCTATATGAACCACGTATACCCCATCCAAAAATTCGTTAAAAGTTACGCCACTGATTTGACATATGATTATAAAATTATTACAGCAGTTAATATAAATGGGCCATCATGTTTCAATGTGCCTAAAGGTTGTATAACGGGTTAAAATGGACCTTTTTCCCAGCGTGATGAGTTGGATGGACTGGCCAAAATCCTAATGCATTGTGGTCACACAGCACCATGTTTCACTATGTGCGTATTTAATAGACATTTGTGCCTGTAGATATTCATCATCGTCAAACAGTACAAGGGCCCTTTACTCTGTTATGACCGTTGTATGGGTTGGTGGAGATAAATGAAAACGTTATTAATTTGAAGGCTGCATGTCATAATCAATAATACCACCACCAAACCAATAAAAGCCATTAGAATGAATGGCAGCACCTGACTCTGTGTCGATGAAACTTTAACAGCGCCATAAAAAATGTTACTGGAAACGCTTTTATTTAGAACGGGGCAAATCCTTTTACTCTTTTCGTCACATAATAATGTGTCATAAGATGCATAGAAGCAATCATAACACAAAATGTATTACCACAATGTCATTTACACACAAAACACAAAGCCGCTCTTAATGATCATCATTAAAGGTCGTAAAATAAGTAAATAAAAATGTAAACTCATGGTCCTTTACAAACATATTATCTCTTTTATTACATATATGATGATGATGATGATGATGTTGACAATCGACGAGCAGCTTTTTTATCCTGTAGTTATACTAAGCATGTTAACGGTACGGGCGTTAAACAACATATTTCATAGCTTTCAATTTCAGCCCACAGGTAGGTAAATTTTGTAAATGTTTTAATTGCAACGTAATAATAGTGTTAAGTGTATTTACGTTTGTCGTGTAAATGGGTACTTTAAAAAACTATACGGAGTAAATCCATAGCTTATGGATTGGTTTCTGACACTATATTACATACCCTTTCAAAGACGGATCTCATCATCCTGCTAAATAACGTATAAATCAAAGGTTTTAAAGAATATCGGTATCTCTTTTTGCCGATTGGGATTTCCAATATTCAAAATAAGCTAAAATTTGACATGCATTCTACTGAGGAATTTTTATGTGCTTATATGCGTACTTATACGCAAGTTTTGGTCGATATTCAAAATAAGGTAAGTTCGTCAGAAAAGAAATGACTTTTTTATTAAAAAACGTTGGAAAGCATAACATTTTAGAATGAACTTGCAAAATTTGAGCTCTTTCAATATTCAAACCAAGCGCCAGCCAAGCCGCAGCTTACATTAAGCGATGTTAGATGAATTAATCCGAAGAAATCATACAATTAAAATACATTATTTTCGTCGAGGAACACATTTATGATATCAGTTTTTAATTTTGAAAGGGCCGTGTCAACACCCTACATAAAGGATATAGAGTTACTCTGTCTTCTTTTCTGAAGAGTTTGTCATTAATTTTACAATCGTACAAATTTTGTTTCCATTAAAAAAAAATCCAATACTAAGGATGTACGTTTTAATAAGCTACAGTTCGCATAAAGTGTTTCACATAAAACAGTGCAGTGGTTTCCATAGGATTTCGTTTTGTCGTTTCATTAAAATATAACGACGACATTAAATACTAATTTTGATATAAAGTAGATATATTGTACTTTGTCATTTTGGATACTGGGCGCACCCCCCCCCCAACTGGTAACGATTTTAAAGATTCGCCACGTAATACCCTACGACTTGTCATAGTTGACTCTGACTGACTGAACGGGATATTATTTCCATCACAGTTTTACATGCGGAATGCAAGTTTCATGCTATACTGAACTGAATGAACAAATTTTTGTTAGCATTTCCAGAAAGGAATAAAGAAGCTTCCGTTTTCGGGGGCTGTCCAATAAAATGACATTTTCTTCTTGTCACTGCATATTAATTTTTAAGCCTGAAACGCCTGTAGCCTCCTCTCTCTCTCTCTCTCCGGTTGCTATTGCTGCGAGCAGTTTCATTCATGTCAGGTATAGCAAGGACGACGCCACCACAAATTACTCTCTCAACAGTCTCATACTTTACGTGAAAATAAGAAATAATATTTTGTATTCAGTCCAGTATCTGGCTAAGTTGCACAAGAATGAACATGTTTTGTGCAAAGCTGCAAAGTAACATGACATGTCGACAAGACAAACAACAAAATTGACAGTGTGATAGGATTTCATATAATCTTTTACCATTATTGTCACGACATACAATGTGTGTCGTCGCTTGGTCGGCTATTTTAACGTTCCTCTCAACCTGATAGTTGATACATATTTAGACGTAAGGTAAGAATTTATTATGTATTTTACATCACCATTCTTCTCATAAATAACATAATAAACCCGTTCTTCTCAGTGTCTCGTACATTGTCTACTGAAGTGCTCTTGAAAATTATGTAAGCTTACACAATGGTATATGCTAAGTTCTACAAATGTTACGTACATATCTACATCACCACCGGTAGTAAACAAAAGACGTCTTGTGGTTTCCCTGTTCAGAGACAATGATAATTCTTCATAATTCAAAATTCATTTCATCCCGTTCTTGGGCTTCTCGTGTTTATCAAACAGAGATGAATACCAGGTCATTTCTCTTGAAATGACAGAGGTCAGGAGCAAAAAGGAAAAAGAAAATGCAAACTTTTGCTTTATATCATTTCTCGCGGAAAAGAACAATGGTGGTGTAGAGGAGTCACACACAATAAACCTTTCAATTTCAACGCTTCATATATAATTCAACATACATACTCGGCTTGCCTGTTCCACAGAAGTCAGCGTGTGTGTAGTGTGTACGCTGTACACACACACACACACACACCAAACATCGCGTGCTCCGCAAAGTATTATCGGTAAAATATGATTATTGTAATTAAACAAGGATGGTTACCTGTCTATTTTAAGTGCTGCTTTTATAATTATAATGATCCATACGTGCAGAGAGTGTGATGATTAATTGGTTCTTCTGAGAAGCTTTCGTTTTATGCATCATGGAAAGGTGTTTAGATGGAAAGCTACTTCAGCTGCTTTATTTATTTTCTTATATCCTTTAATAAACCGCACCGACTATTTTGCTACACAGAAAGTTGCGGAAAACGAAGTCTAATAAATTAGTTGTATATAATATATTCCTCATAACGCTACTATTGTTATATTCTATCTGCAACCAATAATGTTGTCTGTCTGCAACAGTTCAAAAATATTTTACGATTTAGTCTTACCGACATACGTTTATTATTGTTTTTGGAATATGCGCCACTTTCCACGAGATGTAAATGAAATAAAACTTTGCTCGTCGATGTTAGTCTTCTGTGAGTTTTGGGAGTGCGAGAGTGAACGACTATGATGATATGAAAGATGGTGGTATGATGCCGATTAATATTGAAGCATGCATGTCGTGTCTATATTTTCAGTTCTCTCTGTACCCCCACTGAAATTCTCTTTCCTCACCCACCAACAACGTCAAACTTCAAACAAACCAATTAATGAACTCAACTTTACCTCCTGCGGAGTTTTCTGAATTATTTATTACAGTGCGTTAAAATATTGGTGAAGAGAAATATAAAACGCGAGGGGAGGATTGGATATATGCAAACCATTTTTCCAGAGAGGAAAAATTATTAAACAAGATGCACTACCGTTCACAGAGTGATTTTATGATGTTGCTTACACACGTCTGCTGTAATTAAGCCGGTAAAACACTACATTTTAAGGAACCAAAAAAAATTATTCACATGCACACCTAAAAATTTCAAAATACTACAATGTTTGCTTACATAAGAAGTTCGGTTCAGTCAGTCGAGCAAGATTTTGTAGGCCAATAAACAGTACACGGGTTAATGAAGCTTGTAATTATTTTAAGGTAAAATCTTTCGCGTTCAGCACATTTTTCCTTGCTTGCGATTTTTTGTGAAGCGGTAGCCACAAAAGTGGTTAAATTAAACGGGCACGCGCGTTTAACTTTCAATTTTTTTTAACACTTGACGCGTTGTGTGGCACTCGTCATTAAATTTCGTCGTAAACCTAAATGCATTCATAAATTATTCTGCCCATAAAACAAAAAATCTACAGTAACCAGACCAGTAGATAGTATAAAGCTATCAAAATTATTACAAATTTCTATAACCCCATGGCTCTTCTGCGCGAATGGGGAAAAGGTATACACGGAGAATGGTACGGACTATTTATTATTATTTTTTTTTATTTGCTTTTGCTACAAATAGACACAAGTTCAAGGTG
>JAHZNE010002624.1:0-24025 GCA_027744055.1 Callyntrura sp. NNG-2020 | reverse complement strand
GCCAGATTCTCAAGCTGGTTTTTTTGAGTATTACAACGAGGATGGCTCGGTCGTGGCGAAGAACTGGTATAATATGGTTGGTAGCGGTAGGCATATAATAAGGATGTGTGTGGTCTCTGGGGTCTGGTGGTATCTCTAAAAGTAACAAAGCGTTACTTTGGCGTTACTACTGCTTTTTCCAATGAGACTGCTGTTCAGCATATCTCTAATATAGCGCGAGTGTGACTGAACTGTACAGCAGTTCTCTCAGAGTGACTTTCTGAGTTCTTCTTTCAGCATATTCATATTATACCCAAAAGCATTGTTGCAGTTGAACGAAATTTCCTTGCAGGGATAAAAACGCTTTTGAATGAAACTTGCATTATGTAGTTGTCCTCGTGTATTCAGTATTCTCTCCCTTTTTTCACTTTCCTTTGCTGTTGTACTGGAGCCTTTTGGACTTGATATTGGATTATTTTACGCAATATTAGCGATATTCTGTTGTACATGTACTGTAGCCTGTAGCAGTAGCAGTGGTAATGTGAGTGTAATATCATCAATAGAAGAACTGTGCATTGACGTGGACGGAGTTGTCCTATTGTTAACATGATGGAAGTGGTGATGATGATGAAAAGGGGAGAATCTCTCTCCGTTTGCAATCCACAACAACGCTACGTTACGTTACAATATGCAATGCAAGTTGTTTTGACAACGACAAATTGTAGATAGAGATTGTTTTAAAAGCCATTTTGCTGAGGAAAATACCTCTACCTTCGCCTCCAACTGCCGCCTCCTCTCTCTCTCTCTCTCTCTCTCTCTCTCTGTCTACTATGTTAACAATAAATGCACCATCATGTTCTATGTACAAAAATTACAAATTATTCGAATGAAATAGTCCATAAAAAGAGAAGTCTTGCATAAATATCATTTTCTCTCTACTCCGAAGCTGAATTTTACACCCTATTATTATTATTACTGCTACCCGACTGTATATAGAGTTTTCGCTGTAACTTTTATAATAGTCATAACAATCAACAATGTGGCAAGTGGCAACACTATAATGGAGCATTCTCAAAGCGTAACTGCATAGATATAAATGGATGTAATTAGTAATTACCAATGTGGAACTGAAAATTACAATTTCCTACTGCAAGTTTATGTACCGTCGTGTTAATTCACGACACACGAACACTATAACATCCCCATTTCGCTGGAATATTGTACCAATCAAGTTTCTAAGTACTTCCAAAATGATGCATATTTTGAGTTTATGTTAGTTTACTGTAATGTTTTCTTCTAGATTAACTCAATTTCGTACAGTTTCGTTATTTATATTATCCACGATTCGTTTCAATGTTTAAATCAAATGAAAAAGCTGTTATATGTTACGTTTGAAATGTATAATGTCACCCTTGTATGCAGTTGTTAAAAATATTAGGTTTCTAAATTTGAAACTTTTCTGTTTGGACTAGACAACGCATGTTGCGCCGCAAATGAAGACAGCCGGCTACATTCCCAGGTTGTGGTCTTTCATTTTCCTCTCAAGTAAGTTCAAAGTTTAACATTAACTGCCCGGTATATTTAGATACAAAATGGGGTAAAAATTAATTTTATTATCCTTCTAAACATTCAGAATGCCCTCGAGAGACACGTTAATAGTCATATCGCTACCAATGGTACTACAAATGGAACGCAAGGAAACTCAACGGTGGCTAATAAAAAGATTGATGCTAGCCCTGCGAAAACTTCTCGCCGGAAAAAGATACGTTTCCGGAAGCAAAGAATAAATATAGGTATGTGGTACTTTAATTGTCCATGTCTAAATTACCCTGAGATATACTTTGAGGAAAAATTACCACGTTGTTGCTTGTATGTTCTAGGTCAACGCGTTGACTATTTTGATAAACGCATTATGGAAGTCATTAAACATTGGCTTGCATCATCAGTTGACCAGTATGCAGTCAATGCACATGATTGTACCTTCAGAGGCGAAGTATTAACAATTTTCATATTTTTACTTAATGAATATATGCATGCATTTTCAGTGAAAATTTTTCACTTACATTACGTTAAGAAGAACATATAATGTTTTATGCTCGTTTATTATAGATCATTGGAGGACGAGTTATTGCAAACTGCGAACGGCAGGTACTTGTCCGTTGGTATCCTCGCTTCGTGTAAGACCAAAACTGTAAAGTCGTACTCATGTAATATTTTTCTCTAAAGTATGAACACTACTAGTAATCGCACAATTTATATTTTACAGTTTAAATGACGAATGGGTTCCCGAAAGCAAGTTCTCTCAGATTAAATTGGTGCCACTTCGAAGAATACCATCGGACAAAATCCGACTTTTGTATCCTGCCCTGTTTCCTCCAGCAAGACAGGAAAAAGCTTCCAGAAAACGTAAACCTCGGTCCAACATTGCGCCTTTGTCCCCTCGTTCAACGTCGACGCATTCTGAGGGGTCCAGTTCACTTACAACTCTACCACCTTCTCCTAATCTGTCGCCGTCAGAGATAGCTTCACTAATTGACACATCTGTATCCTTTTTAAATACCTCGATAAGTAATCGCAGTACAAGATCGTCGTCCTCATCTTCTTCTTCATCTTCGGCCTCGCTGTGTTCATCGTTTTCATCGTCAGCATCCACATCCTCAACATCCTCATGCTCTTCCACACAGATATCATATAATATAAAGGGTAACAATACATCGTCAGATTCAACCTCAATGATGATGATGATGATGGATACCAGCAGTGGAACAAATAAATCGAATACAGAATCAGGAGGGGAGGACAAGTGTCATAAGAAGTTTTGTGGTAGTTCACCTTGTGATTGTACAAGTGCTCTCTTAGATGATGACAACAATGACGATGATAACGATAATGATGATGTCAACAGTTTTGGTTCCTCTCATTGGGCTTTGGAAGTACTCTATGAAGATTTAGGAATGTACGCATCTTGACGATAGTAATCTACTACCAAACCAAAATTGTAACGGGAACGTGGGGTTTTAAAGAGTAAGATTAGTACGATTAGTTACTGGCTGTCGTTACGATTGGGCGGAAACTCAAATTTTTAAAATTTTATTTTCCGTCGGAGACCACATTACAGTTGATCTCTTACACATCACAAGAAGTAAAATAACAGTAGTAGACGTATTATTTCATTTGTCACGGAGTAAAATTTACTTACTGTAGTGCTGTTAAGTTTTGTTTTTATAATATAATCTAAGAGTTCGCTGATAATGGTGTTTTTACGTCAAGCGTTGTGTTGTTTAAGTGCTAAAATTTAATGGTTTTTATAATGTAACAAGACTACATACACTAGAGGTAGTAGGAATTTATTTTTACTTTTACAGTACCAATGAGTTGAGTCTTTGATACATACTATTCATTCATTGATTCATTATTCCTTCTCTTTAAAACCTTGTAAAGATACTGGTTTCTATAAGAGAAAATAGCGTTGTAGTATTACATATTTCTCCTTTTGAGTCAGAGAACGTCTAAAAATTTGAACCGATGGCCACGACCTTACACGTTTTACCACGTTTACATTCACTGCCCATGTTTTCAGTTGTTTATTATTATTATTATTGCTATTTCAAAATAGCTACAACTTTTAGTAATAAGATTTTTGCAATTAAAAACCATATAAAACACAAAAAAATAGTTATAATATAAAAATAATAATGATAATAATAAAGAGCAACACAAAGAAAATGAGCTGAAAAACTTAGATCATGTGATAATCATGCCCTATTTAAACTTGTTCTTATTTATTTTTAAACTTCATGTTTTGTCATTGTTAATTGTTAATTTTTGTTACTGTCTGCTTTAATGTTGGCACTGCATTAGAACTTTGTGCAATGTCATTTAAAATACCGACTTCTATGCAATTGCGATTTCTCCAATACGATAATCTGTTGATACTTTCTTATAATGTTCAAAACCGTGTGTCGTTTCTGCCCTGAAAGTAAAATAAGTCAGCTACCTACATATTCATTATTGTTGTTATTATTCATTTTTGTAATTGTAAAATTTCGATGGCACTGAAAGTGTTCATGTTGTACATGTTTTAGTGTTTTAAAGTGTGTATTTTATATAATTAATACTATAATTTTTCACCTGACTTCTAAAATGAGGCCGGTTCATTTATTTTGCAAGACCTTAAATTATATTACATATGATATGTAACATAATAGCATTATATTACATATTTTATTGGTGTGCAATTCTTTGGTATATGCGTATGTAACAGTCATAAGGGAACTATTTGGTTTCCTAACGCTCTTTTTCTCTCCCGTATGATTTCTTCAGTTTTAAATACATATTGTAGGACTGATCGAACCAGAACCAGTCAACTATATATGCAATCGGATTATTAAAAGCAGGAAAACAATGTAAGAACAAACAACAACAGTAAAACAGTATAGAAATCTCTTCCCGTCTTCCCTACAAATAATTTACCCAGGGGTTTGTTTGGTATTGGCCTCTTTTCAGTTTTTTTTGAAAACCTACCTTGAACTGGAAACGCATCGTATTTTAAAGAAGTGAATTACTTAACAGAGAAGAAGATAAATGACGTGTACTTATTTCTCTATTCTCTCATTATTATTGGTTATCCTAGAAATAACTGTTTATAATAATCTGTCTTACGTGAGACGAAGATGTTAGTCTCATACTTAACCGACATAAATTCAGACTATTTTTAACAGTATTGAATTAAAAAGCAATTAGATGTAAGGAAACCTAATATTATTATAAAATAGCTAAGACCCGTAAAAGTAATGATATTTATAAATAACTGTAATGTCTTCATAACGAGTAGACTTTAATTTAAATCTACATAGAATGACTTGCTACAAGTTTTGTGAGAATGCTTGATAAGAAGTTGTAAATAGAATCATACAGATACAAATAGAAAGTACTGTTGCTTTCCGGCGCTTCGGTTGTTACTTCCTTGTTTAGGGGTGGGAAAAGGCAGCAATTTTTCACTAATAACTTTGGACAATTTCCTCCGCAAAATCGCAAAATAACATTTTCTTCCCAATTTCGTTCGCGTAATCACTCGGCTAATGATCCTAGTTGTAAAATACAGCCTGTACTTCTTATTGTCTGTTTGGAAGAAACCCAAGCTGTTGTAGAATCATTATTCATTATAAAATATATATTTTACAGGCTAGGAAGTCGTAGTAATTACATTTCGGTTGTTAGGACAAGTCATGTAAGGTTTTCGGTTTGTAGATGAAGTGTATTTACATGGGTATTTATTAAAGTTATAAAAAAATACACATCGTCTATGGGTCGGTAGGTTACGTTTTTGCCAGGTCTGAAATTCATCGTCTTGTGTGTCTCCCTTGGTTTAAGGTTAGTTTTGGCTGGGTATGCTTACAAGTGGATATTTATGACATGCATTATTTGGAGCAAGTCACTGCCAGACTGTAAAGTCATGGGTATCTGTAATGATCACACAGCGAGTTTCGTGATTCAGGAGTGATGCTAACAATTACTATGTACTTAAAGAAATAAAGAGAAAAAAATTAGTGACTTTACTTGCTATTAAATACCGAGAAGTGTCCTGCGCTATTTTAAATAAAAATGAGACCAGTGGAAATCATAGTCATCATCCTCCTCTTAAAATAATAATTTACCTGACCACTTTTACCCATTATCATCTTTACTTCTGTACACAGAAAACAGTTGTTTCAGATGGCCTCTTGTGGATTTTTGACAAATTTACAAAATAAATTATAATTATTCCCCGTTAATAAATAATTACTTTGATGTTTAGCCAAAAATAACAATAAATTGTTACATTATTGCTATAAATACGTATAATATTCTAATATTATGCAAGGGAAGAAACGTGACATTACCACGGTATTACGAATCCGGAAAGTGATGCAATCAATGTTGTCACCGTCATAAGCACTTTTATAATCATGAAACTGTTTCTTCTTCGTTAAACATTTATGACGTGAGATTCTTGTAAAGAAATTTTAAGTGAATAACTTCTTAATATTCACAAAGTATTATTAGTCGTGGCCGTTGCCGTACTACGTACTCCACCACTAACCTGTAAGTTAACAAACACTACATATATACATACATACACTCTAGCGATTCCCGTTTGACCTTGTCTATTTATTTACATTTTAACAAACAACGTAAATAGAGTATATATGATTGAAATAATGAAACCTATATTACATTATATACTGTACTAGTGCTAACTTGTAAAGAAACAAGGTATTCAGTATATTTGATGAAGGATGAATGATATGATAACATTAATATATTTTTAAAGCATTATTATCGTTGTTATTGAAGCTTTATTGGTGACAGGAGACATTTTAAATGGTTATCCTTCACCGGTGATTTTTGGTCTGTTGAGAATTGTACCATGATTGATTGTAATGATGAAAGCGGTGAAGATGAAGGAAATACATACTTTATAAAAAGTGTGATGCATATACTCTAAACTCTACATAAACGCATGTTCTAGATTTCTGCCATAAGTACACTTTTATGTAACCTTGTCAAACTTCAAACGAATATCTATTTTTCCTTCGTGTAGACTGAAAAATCATTAGTTAAAATACTTTACACACCACATCATGATATTTAGAGAGAGTGAGAAAAAAACATTTTACACATACACATATTCATAATTTAGATAATCTAATCTCGGTAGTATGTGAAGTACAAAACCAACATGGTTTTGCACTGCAACATAAAAATTTTGCAACTACTTCTTGTAAACACAATCATACACATTATCATTATACAGAAACAACAAACCTGGAAGGTTGACATTTTTTGGAATATTGGCAATTTAACATAGCAGGGGGAGTGGTCAAGCATAAGACGGACACAGGCTCTAAATTTCGTTTCAAGACAAGCAAGCATCTACAGATATTCGTGAATGTTTTATTAAAAAATACAGTATTCGCAATTACACGCCATTAAAATTCTTGTCACGATCATGTGTATTTTTAATAGAAAAATTGAGTCACTGTAAGTTATCGTCAATAATTGATACAATCCTTGCGTTTACTGCACAGGATTTGGTTTGTATACTGATATTTAGACTCTGGCAGTTAACTTGCATACCCATGTACGGGAAACACACCATATTATTATAACACAAACGATGGGAAGGAAAGCAGCCTTACATGAATGAAGCTGGTGTAGGTGTAGTTCTGCGTTCTGACGCTCAGCATAATAACTTTTGATATTTGTAATTAATCAATTAATTGTTAGATATTCGTACTTTATTTTGAGGAACCGAGAACGAGTTGATACAGCATGTATTTCATGAACAAAAAAGTAACAGTACAGTACACTATGTAAATCTGTATGATGCGTGTGGTACAATTGTCCAACTGGAGTCAATTTTCCAGGTGAAATGAGTGCAATGGATTAACGAGTTGATAGTTAAATGTGACACAAGATCATGCCAGATGGAAAGGTTCAAACTTGCCATTGGGTTTTTAGTGTCATATATCGTAATCATCAAAAATAGTAGATTCACGAGATAAAACTTTTAAGACAGCATGATTTGCATGTTGTTGCAAGCATGTTGTGAATTACCTTTCGCGACTGCAACGTCGACGTAAATCGTAAGGACAATGATCTTAATTGTAACAACAGCAAGAAGTATTGATCATTTCAATTTGCGAAAAGTCTAGCGCAGTCTATTCGATTTTCTAACGATGTACAAGAACTATTTTGTATGGGCGCCAGCCCAGATGTAATGCTGCCATCTAAAAATGGTATGTCTATGTCGGTTCGGACACCATTTGGAAAAGTTTTACTTGATGAAACAAATGAAACGACTCAAGGTTTACTACCAATAATCGTAATACAAACTGTTTCTCAATGTCTTTAGGAACAAAAGCTCAATTCAGCCATTGTAATTTCATGATCTACTTAGCGATATTTTTTTTCTTATTAGTGCTTAATTTAAACTTGATTTGTGCTAGTGCAAACGAAGTTAAATAGTCAAGTGGCAGATTTCGCAACATCCGCAATGCAAAAGTGTACCACTTCACATTTTGGTTTAGTATCGTCGTACGTCTTAATTGCAAATTGTATTAATTTTCAAATTGTAGTTGTATGGAGATTAAATCATAATTAGTGCATTCGTTTGTTCAAGTTATTTCTCAGCGTCTGTCGTGCGCAATCTCTCAAACAACCGACCTTATTTCTGTGTCTCATCCTCAGTATAATTTACTACATATAGTAATTGATAATAGTAATATCCCATTAGAATCGTAAATTTATTCACATTGTGATTCAGGTTTTATTGTTACACTTTTCATTAATTTTCTCGGGTAGAGTGTAAGACTTTTGGTATTTTTAATTGTGCGTCTATGCATTTTAACTAGAGAAAAAAATATAATCAGATTTGTTCAGCAGCAATCCAATGCGCTTATAATTTTATTTGTTGATTAATTTTAAATGTGATTATATCTAAGTTTGCCGATTGGTCGGTTATTATTAATGGTATTTATATATATAATTGTTCATTATTTGCTGCACGAATTTTTCGTGGCGCCACACAAAAGATGCTTAATTACGTACATTGCTCGTCCGTCGTGTGCTGTTTGAATGTAAAGGGCAACGTTCTTCAGTGAGTTGCACAAATTTGCTTGTGCTGTTCTAAAAGCAGATTGAAAAATTAAGTTTTTAAGGAGGTCAATTGGTGTTTAATCAATCTCTCTAGCAAATGGAAACTGAACTTGTACTAATTTTGTCATTGAGTTTAAAGGGTGTTTTATAACATACCAAGATTTGCTGTACTGCTGATGATGTGCCACGTATGAAAATAGAGTTCTTCTATTATTGTACTTGTTAGTCGAAACGTCGAATGATTTTTGCCTCGTTCACACAAGCAATAAAAGAGCGAATGTGTTTACAATGTCAGAACAAATAGTGTTCGTCGCTCGCACAACCAAACAAATGCCACATACAATATATGTAAATATTTTAACTGAGTTTAAATACTACTGATTTGCTCACCAACCAATGTTGGGATTATCCAAATGTGTACGTCGAATGTTTGTCTTATCGCCAGCCCACGTATAAATCAGCCATTTCTCAATTTTTCCAATCAACTTACAGACAGCGATGAGACAACCCTATACTTTACTCATCGCATTACAACTGTTTTCTAATTGTCGTTCCATCTCGAAGTAGCGTACAACATAAGTAAATATTACGCAAAAATACTACTATTAATAACAATAATAATTAATAATGATAATAATAATAATAACAATAATGTGTTCATGGCTTGTAAAAGTACGCCTGTTAACTGTGTGCTTTATTAATGCGTTGATGAATGATTAAATGTGAGAGCTCCATCATTCCTGAAATAATGAAACAAACCTTTCGTTACCAAAGTCATGTTTGGGCGAGAAATGCCAAATACTGGTGGGCATAATGACAGTGATGATGGTATCTGTACTTCAATTTCCATATAGTATGTCTTGAAGAGAGAGTGCAATTTGGAGTTCGATCTAATGGTATTAATGAAGAAAACGAGGTAACTTGATCGCGTTTAGTAACATTTAAAATTGTGAACAGTTTTCTAGCTTATTTGTTTCTTCCGCGCTTCTAAGAAAATTGCCTTAAATTTTTTTTGTATTCGCATTATGCTCAACGTATACTTATATTCCGAGTGTTTTGTGCCGAAAAATTATTAGAAGTGCTACAGTAAACTCTTTTCCTTTCTTGCTATTTCCCAGTATGCTAATTGGGTTGTCGTCCTGAGTTATCGGAGCATAGCACTGGAAAAAATACCTTCCTGTTTTATATCGTCTTATGAAATATTTTTGTACTACTTACTCGGTGAGAATGTAGCCACAGTCCTGGAACGAAATAGTTAGTTTCGCTCTCCCTACAATATAGGAAACCTAATAAAACGACACAAACTCGCTGTGATGATGAAGACAAGAAACCGTTTTTTGTCGCAGGAATAATTTTGACTTGAATGAAACTGCCGAGTTATACACACGAGTTTGTGTCAGTATTTATCCTATGTATTTTAAGGAGAGTGGTAAGAAAGCAAGATGGAAATCAAGTGTCAGGGAAATTTGTAAGTGGTAGATATTTGAACTGCCTTCACATGAAAAAAAACTTTTCAACGAGAAAATGAAAGGTGAATAATTATAATGATTGCATACTAATGAAATAATACTAAACAAGTGAATTGTAAAAAGAAAGTAGGTAGTACAGTATACTACGCAAAAGATGGGGCAATGTGATATTTGAATTCTACTCGTAGAGTGGTGCCATTTTCATACCTCATACTTAACGTTCAGTGTCAGCGGTAAAATATCCAAAAAACGTAATTTCTCACCTTTCCCCGTATACAAATGACAGGGAAGTTTCTAATATTAGTAAATTTGTTATCTTATGGTTGATATTTCAATGGGAAATGCGATTCTTATTTCAATGCTCCTTATTTAAACGACTTTTGACCTCTCATGACATCAGTACGGGTTTCCAAATTTCCAATTGCACTTGCTCTATTACACGTACCTTTGTGCCCAAGTTTGAGCTGTGACAAATCGTGACTTTTGAAATTTCGGAGCACTTCCGGTTTTGTTAGAAGAACAAAAATAGACGTTTCCCCTTAGATGTGGTCCCCTATTTACCCCGAAACAAATTATTTTCATTCACCGGATACAGCACGAACTGAAAAGTTGTATCTTCATAGTAATATGCTAGGTCTGACGAATCATAATAATTATTTATTACAAACTCTCGAAGTAGCCCCCTTATGTGACAAAATTGTCTTGTAATTAGAGTGCCTTGCCCTGATTAACTGAACAAATCTCTATCTTTTACCAGATTACTTCCCTGTACAGGGTTATTACTACGTATAAAATGAGTATTTTTAATCATTAAAAAGATACTATGGACTATGTATAATTCACTCTACTGAACACTTTGATGTCGATTACTAATTCTATATCACTTGCCCATTTAGGTGAATCTACTGATTTAAGATCAGTCTAGCATAACAAATAACAAAAAAGTTGCTTCCGGCTCCTCCTGTCTTCAAAAAGTAACGGTAGTTGGGATTTTTGGAATAAATGTATTTAACCACTCATTTCCTTTATATAACGACACCTTCCAAAGAACTAGTTAAACAAGAAGCATGGCATTTGCGTATGCAAGTGATGATACAAATATGGCCTTTATGCAGACAAAAATAGATTAAACAAATTCACACAAAGTAAATCTTAAGTTACATCTACGTACGTGTTAGATCATCCAGAGGGCGAGACACGACGAAAAAAGTAAATCAGAAATATTGTAAGGCACGGTATTATAAAAAATGTATGTGCAACAGTGTGTGTATTGTGTAATTAAATGAATAAGGACTTCATTGCACATCATCGTCACAAAGATCGGCAAACTCACAATTGGTATGAATGGACATGTATTGAGGGGTATGTGGGATTTAGAAAATAATGGTTATCTTCTTTTCCTTTGTAATCGTTTGTAATGCAGTTCGCAGTGGACTGACGCGGTGTGAGTGGTAAAATGAAATGCAATTAAATATTAACAATAAGTTTGGAAAGACTGCTTGAAAGTTATAGGAAACAAACAAAATGTTGTATAAAAGAGTAGTGTGCTACACAATTATTTGTGAGGATTTTAAATTGCATGGATGTCAATATGTCAATATTATCATCATGATAATAATAATAGTAATAAAAATACACGACATGTCCAGTTGTAATTTACTGGCAACCAATATTTCCAATTTAAAATCTAGGTTCATAACAATGATTTCGGGTATTTTATGTAATAGTTTTAAAGTAATTTTTAAAACAATGTATCAGAATTTTTGTCGAAAGCTTACTATTCACTCATCATCACTATTACTGCTATTGAAGGTGTATATGAGGCACAACTGCGAGTTTTGCGGACACGTTAAAAGCACCACTGCACTGGTGACTGGAAATATCTCTCTCTGGTGTCTGGGGAGATGTGCAAAACTTCGTTGCAGTTGTATTGAACTTTACTTTCTTTGTTGTCCGTATTATAACTGTAGATACCCCATACACAAGAAGTCTGTAAAATAATTTTTGTAAGACTACACAAAGTCCCCAACAACTCTATGCCGTATGTAAGGTACAAAACAATAGTTTTTATTTCCCTACCTGTGTTGTAGGTGGGTATGTAAATACGTACTACGTAGCCAATCGTAATCAGTTCAAAATATCGTTCATGTATAAGCTATTAGTTATAGAGTTATTAGTAGAGTGAATTTTCATTTGTAAAACACTTTCAGGTATTTTATCATCCTCGTCCTCCAGTCGCCTCCTCCATATTGGTTTGTTTAAGTTGTATAAAAATGTAGATTTTATTTTCAAGACGAGATTAAGCTGGAGCTGGAGTGAAGTGCATATGTGTAAACAAACAGCAGCAGCGCATATTACATAGCTTTAAGGTAAACAAATAATATGACTGCATTTACAAGCATACTATGTGTCTCTGCGTCATTGTCAAGGAAATTTTATGTATTTATGTATGTATGTATGTAACTATGTAATGTATGTATGTATCTCTGCGTAATGTATGTATGTATCTATATGTAATGTATGTATGTATTTAAAACTAGGAAAGTATTACCTTAATTAGTTACACTAACGGGGATGAAAATATTTAATTTGAATATAGAGGAGCGCTTTGTATAAAAATTGTGGATTTTTTGGATGCAATTGTTCACAAATCTCTTGTACGTCGTCGTCGTCGCTTCGTTTTTATTATTAATTGTTGTTCAAGCGGATAAATCTATATATATGCCATATGTAAGGCCGTATATATGTATGACGCTAGTTATATATGTAATAGCAATTATATAATGATAATTATAGATACACAAATGCATTTAACGTGGTATCGTAATTGTATTTCTCACGGAGATCCTTCTATCGTCATCTTCGTCAGTGTAATGTATTATTGTATCATGTTATTGACTGTATGTCGTCGTGGGATGTGGATATTCTTTTCAGATTTAAAACTAAATATAAATAAAGGTCGTGTCTTTATAAGCAAAAACAAATTCTTTCAATTTTCGAAACGAATTTTATTTATTTACACAATACTTAATCATATATTCGTCTCATTTCATCAAACGAGTTATATTTCTTCGGCTCAGCTTTGAAACTGAATGCTTTGCATAAATTGGGCCAATGGCTTATCATATGTTACAGGCATGTTTAATATACTTAAGACGCTAGCACTAGTACCGCATTCATTGGAAAATCTCTGCACTTTCAAAATTACGGATTGAATTGAATATTTTGGGATTTTATGGTTACTGAAGACAGTGGAAGTTAGAGTTTGTAACTTTATCGTAGGCAGGCGTAAATTGTGCGGTCGTTGCAGAGTAATCTCATTCATTACCATTCGTAACTTTTTTAACATAATAATTTCTACGTAATTTTACATAATTTTTACAAGGCAACAAATTTATTACGTAATATTATAATCGCATATGTATTAGCGCGTAGGTTGCTCGACGGAGCCCATTATTTTGCACGAAGTAATATAACCTATTCTTTTTCTCGCCCGCAAATGAATTGCCCATATAACGATTAAGTTTCTTAAAAGATATTGTCAGACTTTTTATTATAATTTCTTTTACCGCCCCTAACTTTTACGAGCAGGGCTTAATCCACTAACAAGAATCACATAAATGTTTCGACAAATAAATCCAATCCCACGTATTTTGCCAAAACATTGTCTTCTCTAGCCAGCCTTTCAATTTCCTCTCCTACCTAGATATTTTCGTGAAAAAGTCAACGTCTTTTTCTTCGTGTTTATTGTACTGGCCAAGTGCCAAGTGCATACATTCCTCCGACATTTAAGTGTCTACATTCATATCGCAAGATCTATTCTTTACACGTTGTTAGTGTCAATTTATTACAGAATGCGTGCAGTTAACCCGTGTTGGATCGCTGGTACTCGGTTGTGAAAGATGTTTCTTCCCTCTCTTTGTGCTTTCTCCTTCTCTACCTTTCTCTGTATTTTTATATTATCCCATTACAGCTATTTCTATCTCCACTGTGTTACATTTGTTCGAGTCATTCCGACGAAGAAAACGAGAGAAGGGGAAAGGAGGAGAGACATGTACAGATAGAAAAGCTTATTTGTATTCCATAAGGTTCCGTTGAACTTTCTTTTGTAATATTTCTATTACTAGTTTATTTTTTTCACCTACTGGTAATACAGCAACAAGGAAGAAGATTCCAAGACAGGCTTACCGCCTCTACTCCTGTCATCACCATCTCAATTCAATTTTGTACAGCACCACATCAGTATCCCATTCACACTACTGACTGGCTCTCATCAAGTCTCACATATCACCACAATCAACATCAATAGCTGTATCACCTGTATCACCACTTTCATCCCTTGACTCCAATTATCTGGCGGGGTGACAAGCTGTAAACAAAACTGATTGTTCCTCAGCGTGGCAGACAGTACGTAATGTCACATTACGGATATACATTTACTAAAGACATCGACTAACGTCAATTCTTCCCATTCGGAACTGTACATTGTGGTTGTTTAACCAGCGAACGACTTGAAATATACAATTTACATTGACAAACAAGTCGGACAAATTTGATGAGCAAGAAGATCGACGCAAACATATTTGCACATATGTACAGTAAATATGAGACTAATGCGATTTAAACGTAATCTAATATTTACAGAATTGTATTAAGAATTTGCAAAAGTATAATATACAGATACTGGGACAAGTTTTAAGTCGACTGAGACAAACCAAGTTTCGTTGAGCGTGTTTATGTCACCGTCGTAAGTTATTTCAGTAACCAATGTGTACATAATATAGACAATGTAAAACATTTTATGGTGTCTGTAACAGAATTCACTTGATCTTCTGCTTTTTGACAACTCTCTGTGCATAAACTTTCTAACCTGTCCAATGTGCATTCTTGAAGTGTTCTCCTGCCAGTTACTTCACCGGAAGTACATTTAGCTACCCAAAGGTAAGCCCACCATTTACTCTTTTCTTTCCCCTTTTAATACAGCGGTAGTAGACTCAAATTAAATTACAATTAGCAATTCCTAATTATCGTTAAAGCAAAGAACCACCGCAGAAAGAATGATCATTAAAGAGAACACGATTAACAGCGTGTGCGCATGAGCACATGTGTGCATCTACGCATATTCCTTCATTGTACCATGAATCATTACTGTTGTGATGTATGCGTGTCGGCTTGGGTGAAAAATTATAGACAGAAAAATTGACATTTGCATATTTTTTGATAAAGTTTTGTGCAATTGGCTGAAACCACTTTTCACTTAAAGCTCAGCTCAAACAGGTCCTGCAACAGAAACGTAGCATCATCGCTAAGTAATACTATTACTTGCCTTCATACTTTACGGTATGTGCAGATAGCACACAGATATTCAAGTTTACTACTGCCAACCACACGGCGCAGTATTATGTATTCTCACCTTTTTTCTCTAATACCAAACAGAACAATATGATTGTCATTATGACTAAGAGGACACTCTGTAAAAAATATATCGTTTTTACGCTAGTCGTTTAAGTTTAAGTATTAAAGCCACATTTTTTCTATTTATGAAATGATAAAAAGGCTTGGTTCCTCGATTCAGCGACAGTGTCAGTTTCATGCAAGAAACTTCTGCCTGTTGTGTGAATTATTTACAACTTTTCGCATCTGTTCGGTAAGATCATATGCGTCGTCAAAGAGTCGCGTAGTCGGCCAGCCTGGCATATACACACATTTTTGTACCAGTCACAGGGACATGTTGACATGTACTCTTGATGTTACTTGCTGCTCATCTAATGCGACGACGACGACGATGCGATATGGACCGTGTTGTCACTTCAGTAAAGCGTGTAAATATAATGTACATGGATAATAATAAGATGTACATTTTTGTCTGCCTGGTATTTTATTACTGTATTGTACTTAAAGTTTTAGATGAGAATCAATTACGAATTCATGAATCTCATCATCATATTAACAGGACATGCATGCAGACGGACGATAGCACCAGCAACAAAACATCTTTTAATAAGACAGTCCTGCATAGAAACGTTTTTATCTCTCTTCAAAAAAACACACCGTGCTTTCAAGCGCAAGGCCCCATATTACTTAATTTTATACATTTCATAAAACCTTCTTGACAAGTACTTACGTAGACTATACACATGTACTTCAAAAAAGTTGGTTCAGGCAAAAAAAGCTTTTTCTGTGAACAAAACAAGACATGTAAAATAACATTGGTTTGTTGGTAGGGCTTGGACCGTAACTGCACAACTTACACATTTCCCTTCCCCGTTGTAGCAATAATCATATGAAGTTTTTATAATAACGCCCTGTGTCATTCCTCTTCTCATCTTGCAGTATATATGAATGGTGAATGGTATACATAACATCATAAATTTCTAGGTAGAAAAGGCCTTTCAACTTGCCGGTCATACCACGCACGGAATAACGTTTGCAAGAGAAAAAAAATGATAATGGCGAAGAAATAACGAGCGGTATTGTTCCTATATAAACCGAATACTGTTTGCTCACGCTGATGATCGTGGAAATGCAGAAGAAGGGCAGTGAAACATCGGCTCGGCTGTTGTATGTACACGAATGAAGCGTAAATGTAACCGTGTAATATTTTTTCAATATTCTGCTGTCACATATTTTATTCAGGCAAGTGGCATGTTAATGTGCACATTTGTACAGCTTGTGTGAGAAGCGCATTAATAAACCAGCAGATTTTTAAATGACAATGGGAATGCAGGGAACTACCGGTGTGTGTGTTTATTGCTTAAAACCCCGCTTCTGTTGTGAATTTTTGCATTTAAATGAGAATAATCACAGACTTCACAAGAGTTTTATGAGAAGTAACAAAATGAATATGGTTGGGACGATGGCAATTAAAAAGAAAATGCTCACATGACACGTACTGACTTTATTTCATGGATTTTTGCTCTTACGGTGCACTTCGTTTTTTATTCCTTTTGTGTCTTTTTTAAAAATAAAGTGCATCTGAAACATGAATTAGGCAGAAGGAATACTTCTTGTGTCACCGAAATTTTTTGTGGTCGTCNAATAAAGTGCATCTGAAACATGAATTAGGCAGAAGGAATACTTCTTGTGTCACCGAAATTTTTTGTGGTCGTCAGGTTGTTGACATATATATGAAAAAATCCACAAAAAGGCAAAAAGAGTTTCTTAACATACTTAATAAGTGGCGAAGATGTTTTGTGTTTTCATGTTGGCATCCGTCTGTCTGTACGCAGTATAATTTCAATCGCCAAAATTAACAGAATTAGCACACTACTGTAAAATTTGAAGTTTTGGCCAGGTCAGCGTTAGGAGTAGCCTGGTTGAGTCCTAATTTTTGTTTAATTTTATGGCCTAAGTATTATAATCAATAGAGCATAAACACTTGATCAATTTGTTAAAAGTTCATTTTCGGTGGGAACTGGGCAGGGTACAAGTTAGATGGTCGTAGAATAATTTTACGGCAATAGTTTTTCATTATTCTAATTGCTAGTTCATGAAAAACTGACCAAGCTCGACCATCAGTTAAGTAGCTTATTGGGAACCCTGGCCCTAGAGGAGAGAATTTGTATGCTACGTTTTCTGTCAGTTCAGGTTCAGGTCGATCGAGTGTAAAAAGATAGTTGGATGTTTCTGCGTTTTATACGCTACATGTTAATGGGAGGCAATGTGCAGGAGACTGGAATTCAAAGAAATTGCAACGTTCTTCGCCGCTTTTTTATGTTGCATGAATGCATGTTTTTCCCTTAATGACTTCAGGGTTGTTATATTAGTGATCATTCTGAAGTCGTGCTCGTCGAAACCTGTCAAAACGGAATAGTGGCAGTGGTGTAATCCCAGAATGAAAGATCACTATGTGGTTGGGTTTGTAACTATTTGTATAAATTTTTAGGGAATATTAGGGGAAAAAATAAAATTCATGTAGTTCATTGTAACACGTAAAAATAAGTAGCGCTTATCCGAAAACACATTTCAGAACTATCAGAGAGAAAAACTCTAAATGCCCAACATTTCACCCTTATGCGGCGCGGTAAGGAATTCAAGAAACGCTTCTGCTCAAACTCGGTGTTGCGGTACGTTCTCAGGTCTGCTATAGGTTTATCGTTTATGTCCCAAATTTGAAGCAACATTGTTAGTTTCTGGGGTCCCTAAAATCAACAAGAGTCGATTGCAGACAATTCCACTCAAATCAAGCGTATGATATTCAAAAGAAAACGGAATTTAACTTTGTATAATTGGCTGGTTTTAAAGTAGAGCTGCATTAAGGGTCGGAGTGGGAGATGAAACCAATACAGAAATGTAAAACTAGGAGTGGTACTCTGGATTTATTTTGTACATTCACAAGTCAGTTCACAGCTTGTAATGTCTAGTAAGAAGTAAATACATTCTGGACGGCCAGACTGTACCACAGACTGTGAGTGAGTCAATAAGGAGCTCCGTTCCCAACGACATTAGTAACATAAAAAAGGTGATGGTATGTGATAACAGCAACGAATTTATGTTTACTTTTAAAAGGCTAAAAGAGGTGACAGAAGTACAGCGAACGAAATGCTCATTAGAAAAGTTGTTGGGCTAGTAAATTCAATATAATGCTTGATGTATGGATTGAAAAATGATAATTTGGATGAGGTCACAGTTACTTGAAAGTGGTAAGTAAATGCATATTTCGGTACACCATCTGAACTTTTTAGTCGTCATGCTCGTGACTTATTTTTGCTGTGATGCATTCATTATGCGTGCCATGAGAGCTCGTCTTCATTTTATGCTCACCTATTATTACGTAGTCGAGCGTTTTGATGAGCGTTGCAAAAAAATAAGTCTAAAACTGTTTAGCATAATGACTACCTAGATTATTTTTATGCTATGTTTAGGTAAAGCTGTACATATTTACAGTTTTAAACTCCCCGTCATTTATAAGTTTTGGCTAGATGCTTAAAGCTGATAAACCGTTAATTACAAAAGCGTCTAAGCTGGAGATTTTCTTGTAGTGAGGAGAAACATGGTTATAATTATGTTAAATACTTTACAAACAATCTCCGGAGTATTATATTTATAATTATAAACAATTGTATGTTATATGTACATCATACTATGTTTCTTTTGTCACTTGTCTTGCTACAACTAGTAAACATGTACTTTATTTCATGGTGGCGTGCATGCCGCGGAAAGAGAAAATGAGGAAAGCATCGAGCCAGAAGTTGTAAGTACTTTTTATTTGAATGTTTTTTGATAAAAAATGAGTCAACAGTATTTACGTGGTGGTGCAAATTACATTTTTTCCTATTTTTTTCTGTTTTGCAAACATTTCGTAATTACGCAAGTGACAGAGGTGCGAGCAAGGAACATGTTATCATTATCACATTCTGTTCATTTATATATATAATACCGAAAAGCATATGCAGTTCACCGTTAAGTACACTGTGATTGATTGTGACAGAAATCGCATCCTTTTTACCTGTTCATCATCAATTTAGAAGCATTTTCCCAAATGCCTAATGACTAATGACATTAGGCCTCTTTCGACACTCGACTGTGTAAAATGCAAATTCATCTTTTACAGTAATTTATCATTTGCTTGTCCACTCATATGAGATTTGTTGGTGCGGTTGGCTGTGTGACATGTAGGTATTCACGTTGGCGTTTCTTAAATTCTACATTTTACAATACTGTAAACCACGGTTTGTTGTCCCATTGCGAACATGTAAAATTAATTGACAATGACGATGAGAGAGCTATGATAGTGTGCACCGTATGAGTTTGTGTATATTCTTTTATCGAATGGAAAGGAAGATGGGGCTAAGACTGAAGGAGGTGTAGAGTGATTTTTGTAATTTGCTTTTGCGGTACGTACGAATACAAACACAAGCTGGCCAAAAATGCGAAGACATGTGCAGAAATTAATGGGGTAGACAAGACAATTTAGCTTTCAACAGCAACACACTACTGACCTTTTATGCATTGCTTCATTTTACTTTTTAAAGCTCAGCCTGCCACTTCAAAGGGCTAATTTAAATTGCGTAACTACATTATTCTGTGTGACCACTGGACAACATTTGCACCTACGAGACGACAGTGACACAACTGACAAGTATCAATTTCCGCTTGTATGCTTTCCTTTTGGTACATCCATTTACAAAAAGTCACAATGCGACAAAAAAGAAATTAATAAATATGTGCGTCTCGTAACGAGGACAATCATTATGATGATGTCATAAATGGCAATGTTTCATTATAAGCGTCAACGCCACTCACAACACAGTAAGCAATAACTCTTGTATCATTTGTAGCTCTGTCTGTTATGCTTTCAAGTCTGAACACGTAAATTTGTACAATAACACGAGATACCTTTACGCTCTCTCTGTGAGCAATAACGAAATGTCAATAGTGTAAATGATGGTTACATGCAACCACAGATGAAACAATGGAATCCTATCAACTGTCAACTACAAATGCCAGCCATTACTAGAATAATATGTATTTAATACTGATACCTACTCCGAAAACATGTAGTAACGACGAAGGCATTTTAAACTGTCCAAATTTTAATCAAAGGCTTCAACAAGGAGTGACGTGAAGCAAGTGCAGTAAAAAGCAGCATAGGTATATGTTTCAAAGCAACAGCATTCTCTGCAGATTATTACGGCCCACCCTCCAGCAACACATTTATACTGGGATTTGGGATGTGAAGTATGCACACACATATAAGTGGAACGCTTCAATCAAATATCCTTAATTGAATTATGTTCGACGTGGCACACTTTACGCTAGAATTTTAAATAAAAGTTGCCTACGTGTCTTTGTTTGCAAATGAAACAACGACTGCTCGATTGGTTTCGAAACAAACCGATCAAACGTACCTACCAGTGGTATAACCATCTTTGGTAGCAAAGTAGCATCGAAATGCAAGGGATGAAATGGAACGATACCAATAATACAAATACATACGTGAATTTCAAACTGCTGTCTGCACAGTACAAGTCGGATGTACGCAAAAATTGTTATTACTAATATGAATTTAAAAAATATACTCTAGTCATTTCCGACAGAAACAAAATTTTGTTGAGGTGGGGGGAAATGGCGGCATTAAAATCCCCTCTTGGATTACCACTTCTATTATCATTATCACCACCGCTGACAGAGTACCACAAAAGATTGTTTGTTTTTTTATACGTTATACTGTAATAAAGAAATTCTCATATCTAATACGTATGATTATTTTAGTAATTCCTTTTTTCTTCATTACATATGTTTTCGTTCCTAAATCTACATAGTTGTGTACTCATTTCAGATGTGTATGACAGGTTCATTTTACTTTTAAAAATAAGTACATGTTACAAAGGTTCCCCCCAGAAAATATAGGAACTATCACATTGTAATGAACATAAGAAAAAAAAGAACGATGGTGATACTGCGGAGACGTGAACATCAGAGAACTTTTGAGGTCTTAATTAGGTGCCACCATGGTTTCAAAGTCACGCATTTTTCATGACATTTGGCTTTTATTCTAGAAGTTTAGAGTATAAAATTGTCCCAAAAGATGAAAACCTTTGAAAAAATGTTACACAAAGCATGCAATCGCGGCTTTTGTATGTAGGGAGGAAGAGAGTGGGAGAGAGAAAACAAGACAGCAATAGCAGGAAATTAAGCTAATGAGAGAGAAGAATGGCGAATTCTTGCTTTCGACTTCATGTATTTGTTCCTCCTCATTTCCAAAAACGATCTAATTTTTGGTGGGCAAACAAAAACTAACAAATATCGCGATACAATGCGCTTAATTGTCTGCAAACGCACAATTCATGCTCAAATTTGCCTTGTATTTTGTTGTCTTTCTCAGCGAAATGATGGTGTACCTTAAATAATAAAAAAAAATGAAAAAAGCGTCGCACGGTGCATATGCTAATAAACATTTACGTAAATGATCTAGAACTTTGGTCAACAATTATGATTTGAAGAATAATCAATAAAACAATTTTGAATCATTGTTTCTCACAGTGAAATCCCTCAAGCTGGCATGCAACAACGGTGTTTGTTTAGAATCCTTTGCATACTTTGTATCTCTGCGCAATTTTTGTGTGTATATGCACGTGTGCTTAAATGTACGTTTGAATTAGTTCAATAAAAGCCTAACCTAAAATTACATAGCCTATTTGTATAAATGACAGGATAATCACACAGATCACTGCCGTCGCTGTTATCAGAATTGGTTTCCCTTTCGAATTACTACCACCACTTTTGATAATTTGCAGGTGTCATACTTATAAGAACGTAGCATAGTGAATTTTACGAACGTCATGAACACATCTTTCGTAGGTTTACATTCTACATTGAATTGATTGTTGTGGGTAGATACAGTATAATCGAGTACTAAATGAGTGTTCTTGGTCGACGACAGACGTGAGACGAGGCGACTATTTTGTACCACATGTCATGTCGAGTCATAAAAGCCACTTCCACTCCGCTGCAACGCACAAGTTATATTCAAAGAGTAGACGATTTGCGATCAGAAAACCACCTCCCGCCCTTTGCTGTCTAGAAAACAGATGTAAATCAATAGAATAGAATGAATATGGTTTTACATGATGACAATATGACACTTGTTAAAAATAAGGCGAGACATCTTTATTCATCCAATCCGTCTGCAAAGCCACGTAATCACTCAGCCTTTTATGCCTAGCTAGCCACATGCATACCTACATACCTGCTCGACTACCTTCTCACCTGCTTACTTACAGAGTGGATTACGTAAAAAAAATGTCTTCTTACATAGCTTAGCATTCAATCTGGCCCTTGCTGACCTCACGTAAAGTGGCCCTGCTGCGGTTAGAGTCACGGGAGTCAGCTGAAGAGAGTATAAAACGCTTTTGTCAAAGTCAAAATATGCAGATATGCGACACGATGCTTTCTACAAAATCGTACATAATTACCATTAAAATCATCATGATTATATGATCCTCGGCGTTGTCATTAACCGCAGTAACCTTTTCCTTCACTGGTACAGGACACAGACGTAGCATGTACATTTATACACTATGATGTATTGAAAGTTCTTTTTGTTACGATAACGCATAATAATAATAATAACAATAACAATTTTTCTGTTACAAATATTGCGCATGCATGACAAGTCTAGTCACATTCGAATATCCTAAAATGGTTATAATATAAATAAAAATAAATAATGGGCCATTAAGACGGTGTTTGTAGAGAGGATAGGTGAGAATAAAAAAATATTACTGTTACATATATTGGAATTGACTTTTATACGTCACTTCGTTACTATTTATGCAGGCGATGTATGTCAGACCAAAAAATTATTATCACTCACCAAGTGTCGATATCTCACCTGACATCGCGATTTGTGTAACTATATACTACTAGGTACCGATGGGGCGCGCAGGAAGGGTGCAAATTCTAGATTAATGATATTCATTATTGGCTATACGGTCTTTGACTTCTCTAACTTTATTGTGCCGAGAAGTGTTATTGGTTTAGGTTTCACTAAACTAACACTACGTTTAAGACTGTTTCAAACGATGCATTAAAATTTTAATTATACGCAAAACGGTTTTAAATATTTAATAATAAAAAATTGATAATGCGGGTAACGCCTGTTTTGAAGTGCGATTCGGCTACCTTGCAGTAGTCACCATCATCATCACCACCACTAGGTATTAGGTATAAGTTTATTAACGTGTTAAGCGTTTTTCAACAGTATTACATAAAATACAGAGCTGATATCAAACTAGCAAACACGAGCACAGCGGCTTAAATTTAGTCCATTATTATAACAATTATTAAATTAACAAATCCAAAATCGCAACCAGTTATCCTACTAATAATATACAAAATCATTTTTACGATACCCAATTAAGTATGAAGTTACCTCTTCAATGAAGTCAAATTCTTCCTTTGCCGATATACCACTATACATAATACAGAGAAAC